>JAODUH010077173.1:0-39731 GCA_027564835.1 Typhlichthys subterraneus
TGTGTTGGAGCAGGGAGACATCTAAAACATGCAGGGCTGCGGCCCTCTAGGACCAGGATTGGGGAACCCTGCTATAGGCTATACCTTTGTCCATTACACAAACATAAGCATAACGTTGTGAAATAAATATATTTGCTTAAATGTTTGCCTATGCCTTAAACTTCACTCTCCACGAGTGAGTTAATTCTGTCTGACTACGTTTAGCCTACACTCCAGTCATTGCGAGTAGGCTACCTGATGGAGCTTTAAAAAAAAAATAAACTGTGCATAATTAAGAGAAACGCTGAAAATAGCCTAGGCTTCATTTTGTGTGTCGCACGGCTCACACCAGCTTTCTCTGTCAGCCATGCTGGGATTGCATTAATGAAATGATGATGAAGCCTATAACGTCACGGTGGGCTCACTTGGAGGCGGGCCGGCTCACTTTGGCCCCACTCCAGAGTGGGCCCGTGTCGGACACAGCTCGGTACAACTTGGCATGGGTAAACTGATAATGGAAACGCATATGAGTGCAGCATGGCTCGACTCGACGCAGCCAAATGTGCAGTGGAAAAGCCCCAACAATGCGTTTGGATGTTTGGAGCTGTGCCGTGGAGGGCAAGATATTGTTTTGATTTGAACTCATAGTTAGCATGCATTCTCGATAATGACTAACCCTGCCTTTAATGTTGTTGTTTTGATGGTTTATGGGAAACAGATTGCCAGACGACACCTCTTTTTTTATAATTTTGTCCTTGTCTCCTCAACCTGTTTGGTGTTTATGCTTGTTTTCATTAATATTGTTTTGTTGTTAATAGGACTACATGTATTTTTCCTCAAAAATATAAAAATGTTTGTTAGGTTATGGGCCTGCTGTAATTGCTGTACATTGTCTATTGTGTATGTTGGCTCTCACTGTGTAGGGGAGTATTTTTTTATGCAGATGATTTTGTTGTGTTGTGTTCTCCTGATCGGTTAGGAGGTTTGGATTTAAATGAGAAGTACCTGCACCGTGGGGTTTGCCAGTGTTGTAGTGCAACTTTAATGGCAGCAATAAACATGTTGTTAAGGTTAACATGTCGGAAAGGAGGAGCTATTCATTTAGGCTCCATCTGAAGTGCTACAGTGGGGGGGGGGGCAGTCAGAAACTTAAGGATACATAAAAGAGACAGATGAGGAGATGTTGGGAAAAGGATGTCCTGTCAATTGTCTGGGCAGATACTGTATGTGGTGAGTCACACATATTTACAGGCTTACTGACTGGAAGTTAGCCAAGAAAACTGTCTTGTTTACACAAGCTTCAAACTTAGTGTGCATCAGATTGTCTCACTAAATCTCTTATTGACACTGCTGCCCATATTGCGTATACATAAAGCAACTTTACATAAAGATTCCAGCAGCCACCGATGCAGTGTTTATTGGCCGGCCTGGTGATAATTTGAAATGACGGTATCAGTTAAATCTGTGTTTACTCGTGAGCAATTTATTTAGTCTCATAAGGGTAAGAAGTCCACATGGGCCTGGTTCTCTCTGTCTGTCTCTCATACACACCTGTTGTCCTTTTCTTAAACTAAAACAACATCGTCTGGCAATCTCTGACTCAGGTCCGTGTTTGGGGCCCCATTTTCCCATGGTCCCAGCAGCCGGCCTTGTTTTCATATACTTCTCTTCCAAACACAATTGTGTCCACAGCTTTGCTTACACAGGCCCGGAGAGCTACCAAGTTAACCTGGTGTTCTCTTAACTAACCTCTTGAAGGCTTCTTGGGTGTTCTGTTCTGGCAGATCCTTCAGTCCAGTGACTTCCCAAAAGGCTTTATTTCATTGTGAATGCCTGGATTGAATGCAGGCAGTATTGAGACATAGCTTAGGCCATGTGTGTGGTTCAATTTGAAAAAGAGTTTGACTTTGAAAACTCTGTTGTTTACTTTTATATTTTAAATATATTATATTGTTTTATATGTATTTAATTCTATTTTTTATTTTATTCTTGTGTTGAATATTTTAGAAAACAATAACTGAAAAAACACAGATGTAAATAGCAAAAATACAATATGCTCTGTGTACAGTTATGATATTCCTTGGCGAGCTCAAGTATTTCCCACGTCCTTGGGTCCCAGCTCGCTGCTGATAACTTCCCTGGCAACTCTTTTGTTGTAAACCTAACACCTGCTTCCATCGCTGGGCTGAGGACCCAGAAGTAGTCAGTCGAGGTTAAGGCCTTGCGTCTCTGAGTGGCACTCTGGGGAATACTTCACGATCGTGTAGAAAGTCCTTACCGTCCTTTGTAGGCAACATGGCAGCCATCTTGGAAACGCCTCTAAAATGTTATTTGGTAAACTGTATCTAAATGATTGGGGAGTAAGAGCCATATATCCAAATTCAATGCTTAATGATATACAAACTGTATGTATGTCACGAGTCAATAAAAACGCTTAAAACGGGTTACTTTGCCACAAAATAAGGGCTAAAAAGCTGTTTTCCCTGATAGGTTACTTATACTAGGCATGTGCAACTGTCGGTTTTGTGTCAGTGCAACATCACAATTGGTTAAATAGGCTACGGTTATTCAGTTATGAAACAGATAATTTTCCTCCAACTGCCATATTTGCCGTTGAGGAACTCTCCCATAAAGTTACATTCCAAATTCTCTAAGTGGCATGTCTCCTCTATAATGTATCTGGTAGAACCAACCGGAACATGTGGAACTGCTCAGTTGGAGAACCAGATGCATGCTAAGGAGATGGGGGACGGGGGACGGGGGATGGGGGGGGGGAGTTATTTATAGAATACCATGCATCGGTACAAAACACATGTCTGTTGAGTAACTCCTCACATTTACTGTATAAAAGGAAGTGATTGACTTAAACCACAAACACTTTCAACCACTCTCTTCACTCTCAGTGAATATGAGAACCGTTTTATACATGTGGAATAAATGTTTCCTTTCGACTGGGCTGAATGTTTCCAGTTTGGGGACTGTATCATTGTTATCGTAAAGAACAAAGCATGGTTCTAGCTCACTCAGCTCTTACACAGATAATGTGTGGATTAAGAGTATATATCGAAAATCCTTATAGGCTAGCAATTTTAGTAGCTAATGCCATACTGTATTTAGAAAAGAACAAAAGCCAACACAATTACATCAGGAGTATTTTTTTACTTTTGGAGGATAAGATACATTAAACTAAATTAAATTGGAGGATTGAAGGCTTGAGTACTAAACAGCTGATTTCACTGTCATTTAGTGGATTATCCTTTGCCTAGTGTGTCTTTATGTTACTTGTATATTTACTATAATGCATGTCTCAAAATAACACCTCAGAACTGATACAATCTATTACCTAGCCTCGTGAGACCAACATGATCTCGCAAGCTTCAGT
Source organism: Typhlichthys subterraneus (assembly GCA_027564835.1). Classification (NCBI taxonomy): domain Eukaryota; kingdom Metazoa; phylum Chordata; class Actinopteri; order Percopsiformes; family Amblyopsidae; genus Typhlichthys; species Typhlichthys subterraneus. The sequence continues at coordinate 3,362 of JAODUH010077173.1, forward strand.
TTTATTTCACCACAAGAATCAGTCTGGGAAGCCTAGACATTATTGCAAATGTGTCCAAGTAGCAACTGAATTTACCAGTCAGCTATATATACTGTATATATATTGATAGCTATACGGGCGTGATTTAGGTGTGCGGCATGGTTTAGGTTACAAAAGCACCTAAAACAACCAGATAGTCCTTCCAATCAACTGCCAAGTATTTTTTGAAAGTGCCCACCCTTTACAAACAGTTTTGATGGACTTGTGACTAACAATCCATCTGGAATGTAAGTTTAACATTTAACTGTTATATTCTAAAATATTAAAACAAAACGATAAAACAATTTGCAGATGGAACAAGGTCCATAATGTCTTGCCTTCATAGAAAGAAACTATATCTATACAATATAGTGTGTGTTAAAATTATATTTTAAATCTCAGTTAAAACAGAACGTAGTTTATAATGGTAAAGGATCTGGTCGTCTATTACTGTATACCATTGAAACAGAGGATGATTTGTGGAAGTTCCTAGATTGATTGATTTACAATTGTAGGAAACTATATTGTGATATTTAACTTGATATTTAACTAGAGTGAACTACACACCTCACCACCACACACGCACACACGCGCGCACACGCACACACACACACACACATGCACTGACAGACATACTCAAACGGAGTCATATTCTCAACCTTCAGGAATGTGCTGAAGAGCAGGGATTTGTCGGGATGGCTTATGTGTTCTCAGACCAAACATCACAGCAAGCATTCAATCCCCTCTCCAACAAGACACACAAAAACACACATCTCAGACGTGGACTGTGGACAGACACCAGCCCGCTATACACCCTGTTCTGTCTGTCTGAGGAACGGCCGCACGGCCAAACGTCTACAGTACATCGCCGTGTGGGAGCCCATAATCTTGGTGGATCCAGGAAATGCATCTGATCTCCAGACAGAGATAAGGGGGAAGTCTCAGGGAAAGGGCGTTTAGTGGAGGACAGACAGCCCTATTGTCCTCCTCCGACACAGCCTTTGATCTCGGCCTAGCCTGATGAGCTCATTACGCTGAGATGCTGTTTAGTGGTTTGTCACCGATGTGCGGAACATTCCCGGGTCTAGGCCAAGAGTAGGCTGTAGAGGATTTTAAGATTAAAGTCCTAGTGTGTATTATATTGTTGTACTTTATTGTACTGTGCATTATGTATGTGCAGTATTTAAGGAGTATTTTACGTATTTAAAAAGGGTTCCCAATATTAAATTCCAATCTTTCTATGCACAGTATGTCTCTATGCATTATACCTGAGCACAATTAGTGGTTTGCCTCTAATCCTGGTTAAGATAAGCAACCTGCGTGTGTATGTGTGTGTGCATGGGTGGGTGTGTGTGTGTGTGTGTGTGTGGACCTGTTTTCTCAATTCTGGCCCAATGACACAGTTACATGCTACCCCTTGGGATAACATTGCCTTTTGGCAGCTCCTTCTGGTCAGAAGTTGCAACTGCAGGCATAAAATGGCAGTATCTCCATACCATTTCTTAACATTTCCCACCAGTGTGCTACTGGTATTACAGATAAATATATTTATGCATTTGACAACTGACTGCAATTAGAAGTTAATATTCTAAATGTATTCCATATAGACCTTTTCTTTTTTTTTTCTTTTTTTTTTTTCTAAAGGTGCATTTATTGTCACATTCGTGATATTCATCCTCTGCATTTAACCCATCCCTCAAAGGTACAGTGGGCAGCCGCTGTGCAGCACCCAGGGACCGACTCCAGATTGGAGCCAGTGTCACTGGTCACATGACACTGACTGGAGAGAGAACCTGACATGTTTTTGACCATGGGAAAATCCGTCGGACATCTGCTTGCATTCATATTACAACTGTGACACACAGAGCAATACAGTATTAGACTATCGAGCAAGTAATTAATCCCATATCCAATACGGGGGGTCGATACTCAGTGCGAGAAGGGGTTGTTTGTGTGTTTACCCTTCTGTAGCGATGGCGTTGCTGTGCACACTAACTTTGACTCATACTTTATAGACTCCATTAAGGAGTGAGCCGTCATGCTGTTGTGTCTTAAGAGTCTACATGGGAGGTTGTGGAGGGGGAGGGGGTCCGTGTTTGTCTGGAGTAACTCACGCAAGGGATCCTGCTCACTTGCCTGAAGGGTCTACCACTCACTCTGATGGAATTAGACGGCAGAGGGAGCCAGGAAAGCACGGGTTTCTCTGGGTCTGCTCCTGCTGTGTGTGTGTGTGTGTGTGTGTGTGTCCATTATATTTGAGTGATACTGTAGCTTATATGTGTACAGTATGCTCAAACAGTTTGGGTGTGCGACCACGGCTTTGGCAACATCACTGAGTATTTGTGTGTGCTGTTTCCTCGTGAGCCATGTCACATACTGTATGTATGTTTTGTCAGATTTTTCTTTTATTTATTTTTTAGTATTTTTGTTTTAAAGGCAGGGTTAGTTATTCTTGAAAACAATTTTCCTCTGCGGCCTTCCACCACGGCTTGGTTTATGTGAGCGGTGTTCGCCACTTTGTGTATGCTTCTAATCACTAGGGATGGTACGATCCAGTTTGTTAAGTCCCGATACCGATACAGGTACCGGCACTTTGGTTATTGGCCGATACCAAGTACCGATCCGATTCCAGTGTTAAATTAAGTTTAAAGTTAAGTTGCAAAGTAAATGACAACCAATCTCTATTTTAGGACTTAGATGCCTTTTATAAACCTGCTGCTGATAGTGTGGCCTGGGTATGTTAGACATGGCTGATGCTTGACAGTAGACCTACGCGTGTACATTTATTTAATTGGATTAACCCCATGGATCGGTTACAACTGTCCAATTGTCACCGATACCTATCCAGCTATTTAAGTCGGTATCGGACCGATTTCTGATCTCAGTATCGTATCGGTGCCATCCTTAATAATTACGGAGCCAGGGCTGTGTAGAAGTACCATATTATGTTTTTAGCGCGCACAGAGCACAGCAAGATAGCGAAATGCGTGGAGATATTTGGTGAATTTGACAAAAAGTGTATTAGCAATTAGCTTGCAATAGCTAACCATACCTTCAGAGAGTCTGTCCTATCACAGCGCCACATTAACTGACTCACTGTAGCTGCTCACAATAGCCTCACTATTACCCTGCCGGTGAAGATGGTCAGCCCATCTGGTTTTCATGAAGACGGGATCAGGGGTGAGTGACAACCCGCTGTGTCCCCTTTCATCCTGCCTGAACCCTCTGTCTTATATTCAGCATCGCGTTGCTGGTGGAGTGTCCGTCTGGCCCGACCTGGAGCTTGAAAGCCAGCATAACGAAAACAAAAGCATATAGGCCTCTCTTATGCAAACAGGAAGCACAGCCTCAGACACCGGTGTTTGGTGGAGAATTATGCCTTTTGTCAAACCCTCTACCCCATAGCCTCCATAGCTTGATATAAATCCACAGACTGACTTGTCAGAAATGTAACTCTAGAAGCTGACCGCTGAAGTGTCTTCTAAATGTAACACCGGAACTCAAGTTAGTCAAAACAAGTTAGTACATTTAAATTGCTGTAATGTTTAATTTAGGATATATTCCTGTTACAGATTATTGAAATACATCTTGTAAATTCACTAATTAATCTTACTATATTATTAGGATGAAAATAATATTTTGTGTCATGATACATGATAAACTGGAAGCCTTAAGACCTTAACAAAAAAACACATACTTCTAACATTTACGGGAAACTGATCAAAGTCTGTGTTGAGGGGTGTAGGGTTATGTTTCAGAATACATTGAAATGTGTTTTAAATGAAAGAACAGTTGTGTTTTAGTGTCCACTCACATGTACCTCGTAACTCCAAAACTTGTTAACCAGCACAAATGTCAGGTTCCGCATGTGACGCTGTTTTTAGTCATTGAAACAATTCTACAATCTCTTTCAAAATGTTTGCATTTAAAATAAAAAAATAAAATACAATTTGTAAGTAAAGGAGTTACGAACGTGAGCATAGCAGTGGATAACATGCTGTTTTGCTCTGTTATTAATCCCCTGCCAAAACATCTGTTTGCTTTAAAGACACTCCTCTACGCCTCAATGAACATCTGCAAACACATCTGCCAAAAACCTCAGTGCATGCTGAGTCTTGTCCTTTCACCTGGCCATAGAGTGACACACAAGACACAAAACATTTGAAACAAAGAAACAAATAGATACAAAGGAAGGAAGGAAGGAAGGAAGGAAGGAAGGGAGGAAGGGAGGAAGGAAGGCACAGGAAAGGAAAGAATGCAAAGAGTGAAAGAGAAAGTAGGCCAAAAATGTTTTGGAGGTTTGGAAGGCCAAAAATCATATTAAAGTGTCTCTTTCCTTGAAAGAAAAACATTTGAGGAATGTTCTAGTTTGTTATTTGAACAGAACAGGAAAGCCACATATACTCTGCTAGATTAATGGCACACATTCCATATTATGCAGCTGATGAACATTCATTACGATTGATTAAAATAAATAAATCTCTTTTTCTTCGCCATGAAGGTGTCCATGGAGTCTCACACATGGTCCAGGTGTTGAACAGACACTGGCAGATGCAACGACCGGTACCGAGCTCCTTGTCATAGCCACCTCATCAATGTACATTATCACTGATGGCAGAGGTAAATACACATCTCCCTGTCAATCTCTGACCTCAAAGAATGCACCACGGGTTCCACTAGCACATCTTCGGTTTCACATGATGTTTGGCCGTACTCCGTACAGCCACATGTGCGTGCGCTGCACGGTGTAATTCAGAGGGTGTGACCCAACATTCCTCCAGACTAACACCGGAGAGGCAGTCGTTCCCACTGCTGGGTCCGAGTTCTGTCGGGGACGGGGCACTTTAACCCCTTCGCCACTCCCCCTTTGATGTGACTCAAACACCAGGCTGTCGAGGAGAGCGGACGAACAAAAAGGAAATGAGAGAGCTTTGAGCAGACAGGCAGGCTTGTAGAGGGAAGGGAGAAAACACTGCCTTAACTATACCCTTCTGAAAGCCCCCCATGATTAAAAGAGAGAGAAGAGGGCCTCAAAAGAGGAGGGTTTGGATTTCTGCAGCTCTCTGATGCTGTGTCCAAGGAGTGTGTGCTTGTGTGTGTGTGCAGCGGTGCATGGCTGTGATTGTGTGCAACAAAGCAGGTTTGAGCACTGTACTGAAATCCTGGTTCCAAGTTGAAATAGGAAGGTGTTTGTGCGCGCGTGTGTGTGTGTGTGTGTGTGTGTAAAAGTATATCTGTGTGTGTGTGTAAGTGGGTTTTGAGGGTAGAAAGTCTGTAAAGCCTCGAGGGGGATTTCCTCTGAAAGGGAAAGCTTTCCTACTCCTCCTTCCCTTCTCTCTCTGCCTCCCTCTGTCCTTCCCTCTCTCTTAGCTTTCAGTGTGGCCAGAGGAGCTAGACATTCAACAGGCGCACACACACACACACACACACAGAGGCGGTGAAGTATGGGAACTACTTCGCGGTTATCGGTTCTCCGAGATACGGACGTACCTTAATTAATCGACGACTGCTGCTGCTGCGCTCACGCAAACATGGCAGCTTCTCAGCCCAAACGGCGGGGATCTGGAGATCTGTTCGAAGACTGGCAGGAACAATAACATGACCGTACTTTCTGCCGGCTGGCTAGAGACAACACTCCTGCAGAGATGGTAGAGTAACCACACTTTGAATGTTTTTGTTGGGATGTTTGACTTCCGTCTGCTGTGTGAATGTGTTCCACTGATCCAGTGACAGTGAGTTTTGTTGTCGGTTGGGGTCTCTGTGACCTCTTCCAGCTACAGTACGCATGGCCATAACTGTGTACATAAAAGTGTCTTTCTAGCAGTTTCTATACAAAAGCAGAACTGTAACTGGACAACATGCAGTCTTTATAATTACTTAATGTACTGCAAGAATGAATGTTAGAAACCCACCTTAAAATGTATGAAGTATGAAGGTCCTTTGTTTTAGTGAAACAGTGGTCATGTGAAATTTGTTTTGGTGTTAATATTGAAATACAGCATCTCCCAACCACCCTAATATTTTGTTTGTGGTATCAGTATGGAAAAAGTTATTGATACCTATAAAGGGTTATGTTGCTTCATTGTCCTCAACACAGTTTGTGCTAAACTCATGAATACAGCATTTGAGGATTCTCAAGAATCCCACACTGACAAAGAGAGAGAGAGGGTGGGGGGGGGGGGGGGGGAGAGAGGGTGGATAATTATGTCTCTTGTTTTCTTGCTCTGGTAAAACTTTGTTTTTTTAATTAGGATTGAATTGACGCAGCTAGCACTTGAGTGAATAGTGAGAATTTTGCGATGTGCACTTTCTGTAATATATATGTAATGCAGTCCAGTTCTGTGGTCTAGTCCTGCACATGTTAAACCCAAATTCACAGGGTTTCAAACAGATTGTTGAATTGGACTAATCTGCCTCTAGAAACAAATTATTGACAAACTACAAGAAAGGCTGTGATTAACCTTTAGGACGGTGCAATAGAAGGATGCAGCCTGTTGTATTATTATCGTGTATATAGTTTTTGTGTAAAACGTTTGAATTACTTATAAGAACAAGGCTTTAGTAGTAGTCAACCAATGCATTCTAAGATTACAGTATTTTCTTGACCTCTACAGTATGTCCACACAAGTTTCACTTTCAATTTGTAATGCATACCTGTTTTGGTTAGCCAGACACATGCAGGCATGCAAGATAAGACAATGAGCTTTAAAGACAGCAAGAAGGGGGACATTTAGAGGTGTCCAAGTTTAACTGCGCTGTGCGGCCTAAATGAACTTTGTCCTGCTTTTGTACTTGCCGCAGATGTTTCAAAGGGAAGTGCTCGGCTCATTTCCTTAGATGCAGTGCCTCATAATATATGGCTATATAGTTGTCTTGACTTGCAATGGCTGCCTGCCTTGACCACCCTCTAGACTAGAACAAGGTGATTAGCCTATCAGCGTGAATCATTAGATTAGACATTCATATCTTATATAAACAACCAGCAGTTATGACTGTCTGAGTTGTAGCTAGTTACTGAATGACAGAGGGATAGGGTAGCAAAGTCAGCCAAGAGTCACTCATTCACAAACTGCCATCAATGCACTGGTGACTGAATGCTCTGCAGATTTGCAAAGTGATTGTGAGATGCAAAGTATCTAACGTTTATTCAAACTGCCTGACCCCAAGCAGGTGGGGTATAGGTAAGAGAATCCTCTCTTTCCAGGGTTAGACTGAGTTAAATCCAGATTAGTCAATCTGTCTCCTCTTACATATTAAATTATTAAGAAGTCTTGAGCTAACTGAGGTTTTACATGGTCATTGTGGCATGTTTACCTTAATAAATGCAAATATAACACAATAACGGTTTAAACTGTGTATCAAACCTGATGTTTAGACATAGTTTTAGTCGGAGAGACTTTAATATATTATTACATACCTACTCTGTCATCAGTCATTTAGAAAATCGGTGCGATACTGTATACTTTTCGATTAGGCATGTTTTGGTTTTAGCTTCAGAATGCAGCTGAAACAACATATTGTACAGTGTTGTAAGCGTGCATCCATGTGCCATTATCTAATTGTAAACATTGAGGAGTATACGTGAGAGAGGATCTGGATGCTGATTGGCCTGCCGTGGCCCGGCCTGCAGCTGCGACCCTCCCCCGTCACATGGGAGTCATTAGAACCGCCTATCCTGCCAGGGACAAGTCATCACATCTCTACAATACCAGTGTCTATGCTCCTTTTGCAACCCAAACACACTGACTGAGTGCTGTGCTTGCAGCAAGTCAGGTTGACACTAAAAAGGGCATTAAACGTTTGTCTGGAACGTATATTGTTAAAACACACTTTGTTTAAAGGTTGCATGGTTCCATGCAGTGTTAAATATATAGTCAGAAAATTTTAAGATACAGTAATACACTTTTTTGTGGAATTCACCAAATATCTCCTCGCATTTCGCTAGCTTACCGTTTTCTGCGCATGTTGAAAAGATAATACAGTACTTCTACACAGTCCTGGCTCCGTAATTAGGAACATAAACAAAGTGGCTTAAACAAACAATGCCCTAGGCTTCGCACTGCGTTTCAGTGTGTGGGGCGGAGCTTCCGAGGGAGTTTGTTTTCATTTGAGGTCTACGTTAGCAAGCATTCTCGAGAATAACTGCCTTTTAAATTCACATGGCAGTACAAACAAGAAAAATCTGTAGACGGTAACCTGTATTTTTCGTTTGAAGAAATGTAATTACAGATATGTACATTGGTGAAGCATACAGTGCAAGCCCAGTCATTTCTATTTTGGTTCATAAAACCTAAAGTACTTGACAGGGATCTGTGAACTACATACAAAATGTTTTAATAATCTGTGTGTCACAAACGTGTGTCAAACAGAGGAGAAAGTGCAGTTTACAAAAGAAAATCATGTTGCCAAGACTTCTGGGGTTGTATATGAGTGGCTATACGCTCCAGAGAGAATTCTCTCCAGAAACAGATCTACTCTGAACATTGCCATTTGCCTTCCCAAGTAAAAAAAAAAGAAAAAACAATGTTGTGGCTTTTTGATGTATTTTAAGGCAGACAGTTATATTGTACAATTTATCATAGCACATGGCAGGAAAAAAAAATAAAGAAACATCTGATTTCTTCTAGTTTCACACCTGACAAGAAATTACCATTAAGATGTTCTATTATTTAGGAATTAAAATAGGAATGAATTATTGTTGTGGTTTCAGTGTCCCTGCTGTGAGAGATACTCCTTGCCCTGTGATGTGCCAGATGTGGAATCCAGATGAAACCTGATTTTGATTTCTGCATAGCAATGTTTTCCAATGACGAGCAGCAGCTGTCAAAGGCACACACCCACCCCTCAGCCCATTCAATCATCTCACTAACCAGGCACCGTATCTCCAGAGTGTGCGCTCGGGGCTCACAAGAATACAATCTGCTGCAGCAAATACAGCATTGTACATACACGTGTGTGTGGCAGTGTTACGTTCATGTGTGCAAATGGTTTACAGCCGTTTGCACATTCAAGGACAGTTGCAGAAGGGAAATAACACTATCAAAGGCCTGCCCTTCAGTTAAGCCAAATTTGTTACTCTAAAATGGCATGTAATGAGAGGTCAATGACAACACCACACCAACATAAACAGACTATTTGTGTGCCCTTTAAACTTTCTCTGTACCATAAAACCCACAGGATCCAGGCAAAGCTGATCGATTGCTAGTTAACACACTGGCTCCATGCTCAAGCTGTCCAGATGGATTGATGTAAAGCGTTTGTCTTTTCTTTTGCTGGTGGTGTTTAGCTGAATTGAGTGCTTATCTGCCAAAGCCTCGAGCGGTGTTTTACAAGCGTGGATCACACACAAAGACAACGCTGTCTCCCAATGACATAGGACAGCTCTCTAGGGGAGGGTTATACTGTATGTGGTGGAGGAAGGGGAAGCTGGTATACACTTTAACATTAGTATTAATATTAGCATTGTATATATACATATATACAGTATTCACATTTAACATAATAATAATAATAATAATAATAATATAAATATGCTTTATCTTTAGAGGTTACAAAGTGCTAACCTGACATGCCAGAGGAATTGTTGTCACAAGGCCATTTGTGAAACTGTGAATGGCAGGTAGCCTACTTTATTAAATTGTATTTAATCGTATTAAAATATACTTGGCATTGATTGGATGAACCATCTGGTCATTTTTGCTGTTGGCACACCTAAACCACGCCCGTATATCAATAAACACGACGCTGATTGGACAGCTCAATTGCTACTCGGACACATTCAAAATGATTCCTAGGCTTTCCAGACTGATTCTCACAGCAAAATTAAACTGAAGCTCGCAAGATCAGGATGGTCTCGCGAGGCTAACAAAGTGCTTGACAGACAGAGCAAAGAAGCATAATCAGTCAATCAAAAGCACAATAAAAGTTACAAAAGTCTGGTAGCCTTATCTCCATAGGTAGGATGCTCCAAAGTCTCGGGGTCACAGATGGAGCTAGCTTGATCACCTTTTGTTTTGAGCCTGGACTTTGGAACAGCCCATCTGAGGATCTAAGGTTGCGAGTTGGCTAATAATATATAATATATATATAATCTGTGATTTTTAGAGGTAGTCCATGTCGTGCCTTGAAAGTGATCAATTAAATCTTTAAATCAATTCTGAAATTGACTTATTGTATTAGTATTCCTATTAGTGTGATCATTTTTAGTCAGCGTATACATTTGCCTGCAGAAATATTGTTTGTCCTTTTCTTGATAACATCTCTTGTTTTCTGGGTTGATGGCTGTTTTGGGAAGAACATTTTTGCTGGGTTTCCTGTCCCAGCTCCACCCAGTCCTCCCAGACATGATTGTTATGACGTGGCTTGTGGTGCTGTCTGGAGCTCACAAAAAAAGTCACAAGGGTTTGTTTTTGTCTTTTCTACTGCCATTTATAATCCAGGTATTATACCTGAGAGAATTAGTCCTGAAAGATTTACTGCACTCTCCTTGGATTATGGTCTAAAGCCACTAGAGGAGATGGTATCAGTGCTCTCTTTGGTTAAATTGAAAATATGATGATTAGTCAGCAAATCCACCCTGGATGTCTGTCACACAAAGCACCATCGTTTAGGTGAATCCAATACTTTTTGCAATCCCATTCTGCTGACTCTACTGAATTTAAGATTTTTACTTTTGTGGTTGATAACACTGCAAACATTGTACAAAATACCTTTACAGCTTGTTTATATAATGCTCTTTAAATCTGGGTCATGACTTTCTTTGACCAAGGCCTGGGGCGAGCGCTTGAGTGACAGGAAGAGAAGCCTATAATTATCTCAGTGCTCGGCACTGCAAATAACCCCAAGGGGTGGCCAGGACAATGGAGCACAAGCCTTCATAACAGATGTTGCTATCTAGTCCATGCCGACATGTCAATCCATGTCAAACAATGAGCTTTGTTGGAGATTGAGGCTCGTCAAGAGGCCGGTGCTAGCTGAATAGCCTTAATCCACAGGCAACACTGGACAATGGCTGGGACAGGGAAACCCCCTGTGTTAACCACACAGTGGGTTGCCTTGAGTGTGTAAAGGAGTTGGCCGAGGAATGCAGTAGCTGGACAAGCCCCACTGTCTCTTCAGGCCAAGATAAAGATTCAGAACGTGTGCTTGACTGGACAAAACCTGTCTCGGAATCTTGGAAACGTCTCTGGGCAGCTATTAGGAAGACATTGAATGGCGAAGAGAGCCATAACTGCACTTTATACGGTCACCGGGACATAAATCCCCTGGCATGTTTACAATCACAAGTAAAATCTGATTTAAAAGATAATAATAAAAAGAAAACATAATGTTCAAAACATTTGGTGACTTTAGCTCAAAATACTTCAGGTGCCAATTCTCAGGTACCAATTACTGTCAGCTTGTGTCAGTGCAACCGCATGATTGGCTTAAAAGGTTAAGGATGTTCTCAGTTATTAAAAAGTAGACGATTGGCTCTTCTTTCAACTGCCCTATTTGACGTATGGCCTTCTCCCATAGAGTTCCATTGAGATTTCTCTTAAGCGGTCTGCCTCTTCTCTAAAGCAGGGGTTCTCAATCTTTTCAGGTTGTGACCCCCCAAAATCACAGTGCCAGAGACTCAGAGGTGGTAGAAGAATAACAGCGATATTATTATTTGATAATATTTTAATTAGGGATGGCACAATCCAGTTTTTTCAGTCCAGATACCGATACAGATACCGGCACTTTAGGTATCGGCCGATACCGAGTTCCGATCCGATTTGAGTGTTAAATTAGATTTTAAGTTAAGTTGCAAAGTAAATTACAGCCAATTTAGGACTTCCATACATTTTAGAAACCTGCTGCTGATAGTGTGGCCTGGGAAGGTTAGACATGGCTGATGCTTTACAGTAGACCTACGTGTGTAAATTACTTTAATTGCATCAGCCCCAAGGATCGATTACAACTGTCCAATTGTCAATTGTCAGTATCGGACCGATTTCCGATCTCAGTATCGTATCGGTGACATCCCTAATTTGAATACAGGCTAGTAGCAGAATACATCAAAGTAATGTATAAACTGTACAACCATTATGCCTAAACTATGCCATTTTATTAATTCTGTGCCTCGCGACCGGTCCGACTCCCAGTTTGAGAACCACTGGATTAGAGTATAGTATAATGTTATACAGTAAGCTGTAATGGGTTAGGGCAGTGATTATGTGGCAGTGTTAATGGGGTTTAACAAATTGTTGATGCCATAGCCATATATTAGGATATCAGTGCTGCAATGCTGTGAGAGTCCAGACTTAACACTGACTAACTCTTGTTGACAAGTTTATAAAACTGGAGCTAACTGTTTTAGTTCTCATTGGAGCTTTTTTAGAGTCCAGATTCTGAACGTTATAATTCCTTGAGCCAAATACTTGTCTTATGTCATTATGGCATGGTTCTGTATCTGTCAGTTAGTCACAAATGTAAATGTAATGGGATACAATGAGTATAACACAACCAGTCCCCATACCTTCACTAAATTGCCATGGCTTGCTAGCTAGCCTGGGCCAACTGGGTTCACCTGCTGGACAATGTTTAGCGGATCTCGTGAGGGTCTCAGTCAATCATAAACCAGCCAAGCCGCCAATGGGGGAGTGTCTTGGTCAGGGAAGAAAATGCCGATTAGCCTTATGCCTCCCATTAATACAATAGCGGCTATAATCTAGGGAGTGGTGCGAGTCTCACTCCTGATTCTTGAATAAAGCACTGGTCCTGATATAACTGTCAGTGGAAGGAGATCAGAAAGATGTGTTTTATTGGATCCGTCTTTCCTGAAAGTCTATTGTAAGCTTTAACACATACAGACAGTAGACCTACAGTAAATGCCTCAATCACTGTAGTTTGTTTTAAACAGCTGTGATGCATTAGTCATTCTGTAATCAGCCTCAACAGTAATCTGCTCTCCGGTGCCTAATCTGCTGGGACAGATGTGCACGATCAGAAAATGAAGCCTTCTTCTCTATGGATGATTTGCTGCAGGAGATAGAATGACTATGGTCACGTCTTTTTCTCAATGTAAAACGTTTCATTGTTTCATTCAAAGTTCATATTGACAATGTTCATAATATTTACATCATTCACGCATAGCTTCTCTTTGATGTTGCTCAGTTACGAGTGGCTGAAGCAAAACCTACCATGAACCACGACCTCTTTTCAGAACCAGCTTCACTCAGTGTGTCACATTAGCATTAGCTACAAAAACACCAAGGGCCAGCAGCACCTAAACAGTCCCAATTGCTGAAAGGTCTTTGATGGTGGGTTGGAAGAGGGGTGGGCCGAAAGCGGGGAGGGGAAAGGGGGGGGGGGGGGGTTAACTGTGAACTGAATGGCATGCCTAATGTGGTTAAATCCTATCCAGATATAAAGTCCTCACTATTTTCCATTAACTCAACGTTATTATTAATTTACATATGAAGAGTTCACATGCAAAGACCTCTCAAGTCCACCTGATATGTTTTGTTTTAAAATTGTAAATATTTAAATAATTAGTTACATTTTTGGAAGATATTACTTTTTATTCAATGACAGACCTTTTAAAACTACTTTTAGTAGTGAAGCCAAACATAGATATCAAATAAATAATGCTGTTTTTAATTGCTACTTTTTTTTAGATGGATTTAGAGGTTTTAGCATCTGAACTCTTTGTATATTTTTATACAAAGAGTATAAAATACATATATATATATTATATAAACACAGTATATTGCAATATAATCTTAGGTAAGAACAGAATCTACATACACTCAATAGCACTCTTACGCACAACTGAGAGCTGACATGTCTGCGCAAAACAAGTAGTTATATTGTTTCAGTTATCATTTAAAAGTTAATATTTCTGTCCTTTATAATTTTGTAACTAATTATTTTCATTATTATATTCATTTTTATGTTACATGCATGTTTGTTTATGTTAATAAATACACACTACACTTACACTTCTGCTCATTTGTAACGCACTTTCAATTGCCATTGTGTATTTGCTAGGCGTATACAAACTTGCCTTGCTTTGCCTTCATTTCACATCAATTATGTTAACGGGGAACCTTTGCCATCCAATAATATGTGATTGATGACGCTATTTATACGCCCAAAGTATGGCTATTTCTGCAGACTAGTACTACACCACACAATGGCATATTTATTGTTTCTGCAAAATGTTGCAGATCAAGCCTTGAGGAGGGAACGCATCCTACGTGACCATATCAATTTATTTGCAGAGTGACGAGTACCTGTTGGGACGCGTGCACACGGCCCTGCCATTTCATGCCCTTTTATGGGAATTAACAGAGCGTTTACCTACAGGAGCGACGGGCACAAACTTTCAATTTACGAAGACATTGGGATTCATCATTCTAAGAACGCACCTGGAACAATTCTGCTATTTAAATATAGACGTCGTGAATCAGACGTAGACTTTTCTTAGGACCTTTCGTAATAACAAATTTAAGAAGAAATTTAGGAAGATATTGGTGAATGAGGCCCATTGCCCCAAAAACAAAAACATTTCTTTATACTTGTTCACCTTTGAAAACTGCACAAAAGATGGCATCGATTTCTCCCTCGACCTCTTCCATGTGCTTTACTTGGACTTCAACCACCCGGTTTTTGATTTAATCGTTTGACTATCTGAAACAGACTTGTGCGTGCAGTAAATACCTTTGCACCAAGCCGTACAGATAGTGGTGTCAGTTTAGTTTACATGCTTTATATGTGAGGACCAAATTACTATTTGTCAGCTCCCCACTTGTCCTTCTGAATAAAATCATAAATTGGCTGTGGACCTGTCTGCCTGCCAAGGTATCTTGGCTGGACATGAATCAGGCAGGACATAGTCCAGACAGGCTTAACCATATCCAGATATAAGTTGATCGTCTTTGATACGAAGACCATTCCTTCCTCAAATAACAGTTTATATTTTTACAGTATTTACTGTGTTATTTTGAGGAGAGATGAAATGATCGTGTGGCACATTTGGATGATAGAGCTTCATGTACTTCGTTATTCAATATATTCACCCATTGCACAGTTTGTCCTAGTAGCAGGTGACAATATCATTTAACTCATGAACGCTCTTCCAGAATTGCTTTGAAGCATTCCACCTAGGGGTAAGAGGCCAGGAAAAATATGTCTTGTCGTTTTACATTTAATGTGTACCTTTTTTGGACAGGCATTGGCATTGGTCCTGCTTTGAACAAAGCCGTTCTGTCAGTACATATTTAAGCCCAAATAGATGAATACCTTTGAAATTCACTGTCCATGTTTTACAATCAATTTAAATCAGGTTAATGATGTTCAGTCTCTGCATGTGCAACTTGTACACGAGTGTTTGATTTGTGATCTCATGCATTCTGCTGGGAATACATTTGATGTTTCCAAAAATATTATATAGATCTGATCTATATATAAGTAGATATACAGTATGAGCCCATAAAACCAGACATTTCTCACTAAATAGACACTTTTCCATTTGTCAATTTTAGACAATTAATTTAAGTTCAATTTTGAATGGTATGAAAGTATCACAGCGGTGGTCAAAGTGTGTGTCTAAACATGATAAATATCTCTGTGTTGTTTATGGCTGTTTGTGGCCGCGTATACAGTATGTCAGATGTGTTTATATATGTTGATGCCTGTTAAGACTATGATACTGTGTTGGACTGCTTACCGTATCACGTTCAGGCTATTGGACTGAAACGGTTGTTTAAATGATTCTTATCTGGCATTTGCTAGTAATCGTGTTTTACAGTTGGACAAACACTGAATAATACTTATGGCATCTGGCAGACGCTTTTACAGCAACTTACATGTAGAAGATTTTTCAATAGTTGGAGAGGTTATACACCAGCAATTGTAAGCAACCAATATTGTATTATAATAGTATACAGCATCTTTTCATCATGTCTACTAACACGTCAATATATAAGTCCTTAATGGACTGAATAATAAAGCGCTTACTACTAAAGTGCTGATACATTCCTTTCTAAGTTATAATGGAAGCTTACACAGGATGATTTTTTTTATGACCCCAGAACCCGCAGTCACTGGACTCGTCCATCCAGAGTGCCCTCTCGGCCCTATACCCCCCCTTTGAGGTCACAGCGCCGATCGTCCTCAGCCAACTGTTTCGCACCATCGAGGAGCGTTACCACGGCGACGCACTGCACTGCCTCCTTGACTTTCTCATCCCCTCCAAGCATGTCCTTGAGAGTGTACAGCAGGCAGCGTGTGTGAGTATACATGTGCAGTCACACTCACACGCAAACGTCTTTGCCTTAAAGGTATTGCAGTCAGCTACTGTAAGCTAATTGTGAGCTAATACACTTTTTTGTCAAATTTAACAAATATCTCCTGGCATTTCACTAGCTAACTGTTCTCTGTGCGTGGTGAAAAAAACATTTCTGATACACTTTAACACAGCCCTGCCTCTGTAAATAGAAACATTTGGCTTTGCAATGTGTTTCAATCTTCTGAGGGAGTTTGTTTTAATTTAAGTTCGAAGTTAGCAAGCATTCTAGAGAATGAACCGTAACAGACATAACTTTCTTTCTTTCAATTTTTCTTTCTTTGAAATTATGTGCCGTGCCTGTATATCTATCTTAAAGGTTAAAGCAGTCTGCATCCTATTTTGCGAAGTGTTAAAAGTAGAATTACAATATAGTGAAAAGAGGTATTTAATTAACAGAAATAAAGGCAGGCAATATACAGGTTTACAACATGTGTTCTTTTTATTAATCATCTGAATAAGAAATATGATCTACTATAAATTACTTTCTGCCACTAGATGTCACACTAAGCACCGGTTCTTTGTACCCCGCCCCCCCAGCCACACACACACACACACACACACACACACCATGACAGCCCAGCTATGTAAACAAAGAACAGAGTAGCTAGACTTACAACACACACAGAGGGAGTGCAATGACATTGTCTGCTCAGGACACAATATTTCTCCTATACATTTACATGGAAAAGTGTTGGTTGTTGAAAATATCATACTCACCTTTAACAAATAGAAGTAAGCGATGTAATTACAGTAGGCTACTTACTGCTCTGGTAAAAGTACGAGATCTCTGCACATTTCAAAAAATATAATAATAAGAATATACTGTAAATATAAAATTACTTAATTACATAAAAAATGAAAATGTATTAATAGTAATTGCTGCAGTGGTCTCTTAATTTTCCCCAGAGCTTGTATAAAATGTTATGACAAAAGAAACTCACTTCACAGTATAACATTTGACTTTTTTACATGTCTGTCCCCAGGCTTCATATTCTGATGTGCTGTTCCATTGCGAGGGTTGGCCCCTGTGTCTCCACGACAAAACCGTTGTCCACCTAGCGCCTCTCAACCCTCTGCTACTGCGTCCCGGGGACTTCTACCTCCAGGTAGAGCCTTTCGGGGACCAGGCAGCGCGCATCGTCCTCAAAAGTCTCCTCCAAGAGGGCTGCCGAGAAGTGGAGGAGACTCCCATCCCCGAGACATTGTACCCCTGCATCTTCACCCTACAGTGGCTGCAGGAGGTCAACGAAGACCGCCATGGAACCCCTCTCTCGCGCTGTTTGCTTTCGACGGACCAGGGGGTAATAAAGCTGCCCTGGGACAAAGTAGCCATTCCTGAGTTCCGAGACCAACCCAGGACGATACCTACGTTTGAATCTCCTCCTAAACCAAGGCCAGTGTCAATATCCCCTCAGTGTAGCTCCTCCACCCTCCCGATAGAGACCATGGTTCTGCCCCCGAGGGACAGGATGTCTCTGAGGCTCGGCAGTTCGTCCAAACTTATCAAAGTGGAACACGACAAACCCACACCCAAAACACGCAGCAAGCCTTCGTTGAAGCCAGTGGGCTGGGTTTCACCCAACACCTGGGACAGTCGCAACTATCGCGACATAGAGGGAGATTACGTTGACCTTGTTGATTTTGCGAAGGACAAAGAGACGCTGGATAAACTTGAAGACAAGTCCAATCCTCCCCCTCCTGTTCTGTTCAAACCAGTCAGACCACCTCCACCTATACCGGTGGCAGGGAGCAGCGCCCTCTGTGGGCGCAGCATTGGCGGTACAGAGGAGCCTTGCACACCCTGCGGCCAGAGAAAACAGGGTTCTGAAGCTACCGAGCAGGAGGACATGAAGTGTCGTTACAGAGACTCCTATGTGGCAGCGCTGCTCAACCCTGTACAATTTGAGAAGGGAAGCACAGATCTCCTAGCAACCCTAGAGGAGGGTGACTTTGGTGATAGTGGGGATCTTGACTCTATAGGTACCGCTGCCGCTGCAGGGAATGAGATAGAAAACACTCACAACCGCTGTATTGAGTCATCAGTAAAGCATGACCCCCAGTGCTGTGAAGCACCACTAAAAAACCCACCGTCACACCTCAAAGAACCTCAAGCATGTTTTGTATCAGGAAACCCTATAAAGGAATTACCCACAGTCCATAAATTAGCCCCTGGGGGCAGCCATAGCCGGGAAGGACACGCAAAACATATTTCCCACAAAGAAGGACATGACGTACGTGGAATATCAGATTTTTCCCAACCAGTCTTGGAGTTCTATACTCCCTATCAAATAGCAGAGGTGGTAAAACCCTTGGGGAAACAAAGAACAAAGCTTCGGTCTCCGTCCATAGTATCAGAGACACCGAAAGGTAGCCCACTTCTTTCTAAACCCCAAAGCAGGAGCCACAGTGACATTTGTCCTGAAATGATCCCCAGTTTGGTGTTGCTCGAAAAACATCACATTTTCAAAAAAGGTAAGCAAGGTGTACGGTCATTTCATTTGTACTTTGACCTGAATTCTGGACATATTCATTTTGGCATCACTTAAACAAACTTAAACATTAAAAACTAATTCAATATGTACATTTGTTTCAGATTCATAAATGTACTGTGTGACATATAGCTTACTGCAAAAGGCAACGTAACAAAAGCCGTTTGAAAAGGTCAAACAAAACAAAATGCTTTCCCAAAAAGTCTTCTACACTCCCACACAAATATTAAACATAATTATGGCACATTGCCCTGATTGTTACATGTTGCAGCTCTCTCAGGGGCCAATGAACCCATTCTCCGACCCAACAGACAAAACTCGAAACTCGACCGTGACCTCCTGTGCATATGGGGAGTGTTCTCTTTTAAGGGTCATAGGACACGAGGTCTCCTCAGGTCACTGGAGAAGGGTGTAGGTCAGCCTTAAGTGTGATGTTCTTCGGGGGATTCCAGCCCTGCTGTTTGGCCCGCTGAGCAGAAAGATCGCATTCACTTCATTCTCCACCGAGGGAGAGGACAGAAATAGATTCTCTGCTCCCGGCTCTTGTGGTGGGCCTACATCCTTTGTGCATGAAGCAAGGACACAACATTCCTCTAATGTAGGAAGGCAGCTCAACTGGCAGGGAGAAGGCCGTTGTGTCTCTCCTACAGCCATCGCTATGCACCCACGGCCTCTTAGAAGGGCATGTGGCTCAAGCCACGCTTGTCGTAGGCTATTAAAGCAGCAAAGAGGCACAGGCACGGCTTTGTTGGCTTTAAAGAGGGGGCCAATTAGGATGTCGGAAACCAAAGCCAGGCTTACCAGCCGGGGCACCAGTTTGTTTTGTTACAGAGACCCTGTCCAGCTTTTAAAAGCCAGACCTTTAAGCAGCTGTGCAGGGTCAGTCCACATTGACGGAGGGCTATTGAACGCAATTGAGAGTTAAAACTGGCACGCAGCTCTCCATGGAATGTGTAGGTTGCCAGTTGGTTCCTAGTAATAATGCACACCACCATACTATACAAGGGAAGCTTACTGTATCGCACAAACATACAAGTGTATTCAATATGTCAGTATATTTCCATTTGTTCTGATTCAGTTTAATACTTAATAACTTAATAACACACAATGAATGACTTTGTGTTTTTTTAAGACTTTTTTTGTGAGCAGCAATATTACTACAATATGAGTCTGTATTTATATTGTTAATGTTGCACATTTTACGTTGTTTCGTTGATTGGCAGTTCCTAACCTTCTTGCCACTAACTTGCAGACTGTCCGTCTGACTGTCCGAAGAGTGAAGACGGACAAGATCCCAAGCCACAGAGCTCCAAGACAGACAAGCCTTTGTTGCCGTCAACACAGCTGACCACACCCATTTCCCACCAGCCCTTGTCACCGCAAAGCCAAGAATCCAGTTTTAGAAGCATTCGTGACCTGCTTCAACTGGGCATTATCTGTTTACCAGGTACATTACATCAATACAATATAATAGTATGATAATATACTGTCTGACTAGTTCATCTGTAATAGCCTTGAGCTACAGTAGTTAATCAATAATATCTTATTGATGATATAGGAGATGTAGATTTTAGAGGTATATGTTTTATGTAGGCGGCAAGGATATTGTTATGTTTTGAGCTAGCGTTAGCAAGCGTTCTCGAGAACGACTGACCCTCCCTTTAATGCACATGCAGCTGTAATAGGTTTTGTCAATAAGGTTCGTACTCTATAGGCAGCAGAGACAAGACGGGTAGGGCGGTAGTGGAGGTCCACGGGGACAAGAACGAATGGATGTCCCCCCCAGTGTCTGCTCAGGACGTCTGCAAGCTTCTGCTCTACCTTCACTCCATACCGAGGTACTGCCGCGTTGTCACGGTTACAGCCATCTCGCTGGTTTTGATTCCCGTTCCCCTTGATTCTGTGCTCCAGTCCTGGCTTTCTGTTCACCCGGATGTCTTGTCCGCTAATGAGGTGATTGTCTACACCTGTGTTTCCTGTAGGCTACCTGTTGCTGGATGGTTAGTTCACCTCTCAACTCTAGTCCTCTAGACCCTAGTCTATTCTGTCTTAGTTGTCTTGTATTTTTGCTGTTTTTTTCTCTGTTACAAAACTTTGCCTGTACCCCGAAGCCGTTTCCAGCCTGTTCTCCCTTGATATACCTCTGTACCTCAGTTTTTTGTAACCCGACTACGAGTGTTTTGCCTCCTGGTGTTATTGCTTTTGGGTCCGCCCTGTCCACCCTTCCCCTATATATATTTGTATGAACAAAGAATAAACCCTCCCTCTGTTCAGAACCGTTCAGGAGAGTGTAATCGGCAGGTGTCTAAGTCATTAGCGATGCACTGGACCACCTTCAGAACAGCAAATATATTTATAATATATAAATATAATATAAATATTTGACAATGATTTTCGCAGGCCCTAGCAGGCCATTTGAATCCCTTCAACCAATCAAAACATGAACCATGTGGGGATGAGTTTTTGAACACAGGCACCTTATTGCTGTTGGCACAAACTGTCTTCAATGGAGTTCCCAGACTGGTGTGCAGAGAGAAACAAAACCTGGAGCTTCTAATATCAAGATTGTCTCACTAAGAGAAATAGAGCCCTTGAGGTCCATTTACCAACCCATCCCAATAGGCAGACCTAACACAAGTCATGGCCAGAATGTTTAAAATGTTTAAATCGATAATTTAGTTATTTATAGATGAAGTATACATGGACATGAAGTGTCATCATAGAAACACAACCAATTTAACGGCGTGTAATTGTAATAATTGCCAGTAGGGGGCAGTAGAAGATCATTTTACTTTACTTTATTCTTTTCGGTCGCCAGAATGTGCTACCTTCAACATTAACTTTAACTACTACATTAATGACTTCGCTTTACTGTTGAACCTCAAGGTAAATGACTTTTTAACAGCCATCATTGTTAATGCCTGTCTTAAAGGAGGCCACTTTGAAGTCACGCCATTCAAATAACATGCTTGGCCTTCCCCTGTCCCCAGTGAAAATACATAAATAAATAACGCTAATTTTTCAAGCCACTATAGCATCAGAGCTGCCATCTAGACACGCTGGCTGCAGCCGTCTGGTATGCGAAGCCTTGCCTTTGGCAGACATGTTTTATTTACACTTATGCACCGGTAACCCTAGAAGAGGCCATTAAGAGGGGTTTGTGAAAGCGTCAAAGGGTTGGAATGTGATGTGTGAAAGATAGGAGGTGCGTGTGTGTGTGCGCGTGCACGCGAGAGAGAGAGAGAGAGAGAGAGAGAGAGAGAGAGAGGGAGAGAGAGAGTAAAGATCTGAGACTGAGAGGTGAAGGCTGAAAGCCCTTAATGAGATGAAGGCAGTGCTTATGAAGTGAACATGTGTCTAATGCGTCTCTATGTGATCCTGTGTTTCCCCAGGAAAGATGTCCGAGATCTAGGAATGACTCTTGTAATCGATGGCAGGAAGAGCCCCCTCCCTGCCTTTCTCTACAAGGCCCTGCTGATGGTCCAGGTCAGACAGAGTGTTAGCACTCAAACCATCTCCTGAAGACACACAAATAGAGAAATGAAACCATTAGTCTTTACACTTACTTACTTACTTTTCCGGTCATGAAACTTGAGTCATCCTTTTATTGTGAAACACTCTTTGTCTTTCACAATAAGCTCGTTTACTGTATGCTGCTGAATTTATTGTGGCATGCACTGGGGGGAGCCCTTCTTATTATAATTCCCAACTGTACACTAGATAGATTTGAAGATATTCATAAGATAAGGTAAGATAAGATCACATTCGTAGACATTCTATTTCAATCCTATAAATTGATTCTCAATCTGTCCGACAGTTCAAAGAGAAATATGAATGTATATCACGTGAAAAAACAAACAAATCTCATGTTCTGTCTTATTTTGGCTGCCCACTGTATAGGAACAAGCCCTCCATGCAGTACACATCATCCTAATTCTTGTGGACAAAGACACGTCTCCTCGGCCGGAGAGACAGCCTGGCTTACAGGTCAGGAATGCATGACCTGTACACGTGTCCCTTCTGATGAGATGCAGGACGGGACTACACTGCCTGGCGGTTATCCGTCTCCCTTAACTGCCTGACACAGTGTTTATCTGTCTATCTCTGTCTGTTAGATGGACTTGGTGACCTCTCTGAAAGCCCTGAGCAAGATCGTGGAGGGTCACCAGTTGACCTCTGACCTGGGCGGGACGTTCGCCTACAGTCACTCTGACTGGCTGCAGTTCCACCAGGTATTGTATCTTCACTGCGATGTAAATGGGTTAATAAAGGACGAGTAAGGCCGTGCGTTTATATATTCTATAAGAACTTGCGGCCCGGTTCCTCTATGCACTTGTTGGGTTAGAGGCACAACATGAACAACCAGCCTATAGAACTACTACAGGAAGGGCCAGTGAAATCTATAGTGGAGAAGCCTCTATGTCAAAGTATAACTCTGACTGGACAACATTATATTACATTGCACACCAGCTGCACACGCGCTTTCCTGTACCATATAATCCCAAAATTCCTTGTCTCAAAGCATCACCGAACAAAATGTCAAGTAAGGAATTTATGGCTGCTGCAAATCACACTATGAAGACTCCCGGCCTCATCTCCCCGATGTGACTGGCACTTAATTATTTTCAGAGGCTGGTTCCTTTTTTGAGTGACCTGCAAGGAGCTGACACTCTGCTGCAGAATGCCATCAGGAAAGTGGATGGCAGTAAAAAGCTGGACACTGCCCAGGTAATTTCCAGTTCATTCTAAAATGAAATTGACCTTCCCCAAGCCCCGCCCCTTTCACTCGTCCTACCTAGTTACTGTAACTACTGTAGGTAGGACAAAACACCATAGAAAGCCATTACAGCAAAACAGACAGTTGACGGAAGGTTCCACGGTATTCAAAAATTGCTCAGTTGTTATTGGAGGACATGCAAATCGGGGCGGGGCTTGGGAAAGGTCAATTATCATGCTGCATGTTTTAAATGTCACAGATGTGGACTTATCTTGTGTTGTGCTTTGATAGGACGTCCAGCTGCGGATTGAGGAACAGAGGTCCTCGATGAAACAGGTACTAGAGGACGCCCGATTGGTCAATCTACAGAGAGAAGGCGGGGCCATGTTGGCCAGAATGAGAAAAGAGGAATTTAAGTTTCCACAATCAGAGGACTACAGGTAAAGTATCAAGATAATATATTTTTTAATAATATATTTACCATATTTACCAATAATAATTAACCATTTTTAAAGTCTGTATTTACTGTGCAATTTCTTTTCTCAACAAGATCAACTAAGGTCAAATGTGAAGCATTGCAGTAGCAGAATATCAAAATCAGTAGTAATAATAATACAAAACGGATTACTATATAGCTCAACTATAAATAAATCAGGTAGAACACTCAATCACGCAGTCTTTATTTAGGAGACTTTAGGGCAGACTAAATATTGACAGCTACTTGTCTTTTATTATATAAGCATCATTTTAACTAATCTTCTAAGGTTCTGTCTGTGGTCAGATAAAAGCAGAAAGAAGTGCTGAATTAAGACCTAGCAAAAAAGACCTTAACAAAATGTTAACAATATCCATGCAGCAGAGACGTCATTGGAACATTTTCTCCTGTTGTCTAAGATGACAAAAAAAAAAAAAACTGATTATTTGGTTTCGGAATATTCTAGCCAGTATGCAGAGGTAATCTGTGTTTTCTTGAGCCGTTCAACCCGGTGCCACACACAACCAACCTTAGATTCAAACAGATGTTTTATGTAATGAACATTATAGGTGATTTAGTGTTGAACTGACTTGCAGTAGGTCATCAATCTTTCATGACTTTCAGTATGTCATGTGCTCATGTTTTATAATGTGTGCATATGCAATGTATGTATACACACACACACACACACAAACACACACATATGTACATACTGTACATATTGTGTATTGTGTAAATACAGTATACTGTATGTGTGTACAGTATGTTAATTGCATTGTGGGTGGGGGATAATCCTATGCTAAATTCACCAATTAATTATCTTTCTCATCAGCAATTAATAATGTGCATATTCAAAACTCTGTACATAATAAACCATTGCATAATCATCCTTATAATGAAATGATAATAGTTGAATATACAGTAAGACAAAACAAACATTGTGCATCACACTAATAAGTAGCATTATACCTCTCTAATGGGATTCTAATATAAAAATAGTGCCAAACTCACCTACAGTATTTGAGCTATACAGTATATTGTATTCATAAGGCATCAACTTCAACTTGAGTGAATGGTGCTTCTCTGATGCTCTCCAGAGATGCTCTGGAGTTGGTGACAGCTCTGTATAACCAGTTGGAGGAGAAGCTACACACTCTGGTGATGAGGTCCAACATGTCTCTCCAGGAACTGGCTCTCTTGTTCAGAATCAGGGAGATGGACAGCAAAATCAGCACGGTACTACCACATATATCGGAATACAAACAAAGATAGAGCAACTCAAGGGACAGGTGCTCAACATTTAACCAGCTCTGATGAAAGCTATATATACGAAACGCAAACTTATCCTCATGTGACCATTAAAAATATATGGTTTCCATCCCATTTTATTAAGATGTGCTGCTACCTCACTCTTTTTGAGTACCCTTGAATTGCTCACTGGGTTTAGCACTCGCTTTATCATTTTTGTAAGTGCATTTAGTTTTTCCCTCCAAAGGTTAGAGCAACATTATGCATTGATGATGCACATGATAGAAGCCAAAATGGTGTAGTTCCGGCCTCTTGTAGTAAGTGGGTGTGTCACCCTGCGTCACTAATGACATTATGCATCGACTTGTCTTGCACCAAGTCTTCAGCATCCTGATCAACGCTATTCCTATAAGGGCCAGAGTCAGTTTTTCTACTGAATAATGTGCACAGAAGAACAATGTTTGATTTAAAGGAATATAGTCAGTTGTTGTAAGCTAACTGTAAGCTAATACCTTTTGTCAAATTCACCAAAAAACCTACTCGCATTTCGCTAGCATACCGTTCTCAAGTGCGTGCTGCAAAATATAACCCATTGCTTCTACACAGCCCAGGTGCCGTGAATAGGAATGCAAACGTTCCCCATCCAAAAGTGGCAAACACCGCTCACAACAACGATGTCGCTTGGCTTCACACGGCTTTTCAATGTGTGGGGCGAAGCTTCTGAGGGAGTTTGTTTTGATTTGAGCTCGAAGTTAGTAAGCGTTCTCGCAGCTAACCCTGCCTTTAAACCATCTTCTCTCTAGAGTCCACACACATCCTATAGGCCTACACCACTCTTGCTATGGTCACGTCATTGTACCTGTATGCTTTGTGCTAATATCTCACCCTTCGCCACTCTGGGTTATGCGGGTGCTACAGTAGCCTACTGTATAATGCTGTTTAACACAATCAATAGCTTTAATCCACTGTATACAGTATCTAAAACTCATTGTGTCTGGAAGGCTGGGACCTGGTTCAATACCGAAGGAGAGAGACGATTGAAGGAATCCAACGCAACCGATGACAGCTTGAAGGGTGCCGAGGAGGCCCTGAGGCACTTTGGCATCTTCCTAACAGAGGCAAAGGTACGAGGGCAAAGCAAACAGCTCTGCAAATGTTCACAGCCACACTTGTTTTGCCGCCGGCTCAGCAGAAACATGAATGAATGGAAGAGCATGAAACAAAAGCTCCTACAGCATCATTCACCACGTACTGTATAATCACACCCAAACAGTCTTGTTTGAAGTAGCAAAGTAGCTGTTACCAACCACAGCACGCTATCGATACACCCACCACGCTTGCAGTCAGAGAGCACGTGCTGGAGTTGACATTGTATCCATACTGCAGGACAAACGGAACCAGGCCTTGGCGCTAGTGACAGAGGCCGAGCGCATTGTGAGCTCCGGTGAGTCCAGCCCGGTGACGGACGTTTTTCGAACCGTAGTCGTCACGTTCAAATCCAACGCGGAGGACTTCCTCTCGCGGGCGGAACAGAGGCACAGATCACTGGAAACGTTGGCGCACGTGTACCGCTTCTGTGAACAGGTTTGTGTATATAAAATGCCTAAGTTTTCCTCCATATGCTTGAATTAAAATGTCACCATCTCCCCTTCATTCCATTCTGGTTTATCGTGGTTGCCGTAATCCCCTTCATAACGGCAGATATATTGTGAAAGATACGGCATACTCCCCCGCTAACATAAATCCACCTCTCACAGCATTAAGCACATATGACTTAAGAGTTATTGAATGAAAGATTAATCAGAGCTTTCCCTCCATCCCCTCTACCCCCCTTTTCCCGCCATCCTAGGCCTGCTCCCTGGCCAAGGAATGCATCCGTGATCCAGCACTAATGGGGCATGGCTCCCCCGTGGCCAGCCGGAGCGCGGCGGAGACGCCCGAGCAGCGGCTGGCGGGCGTGGAATTCTCGGCGGCTCGCTTCCAGGCCGTGAAGGCCCAGGCCTGCGCGCTGGGAGCAGCAGCAGAAGCCCCCGGAGCCATGGAGGTGTGGAACGCAGCCTGGGCCCGGTGCCAGGAGGCCAGGCGGCGTCTGGAGGACGGGCGGAGGAGAAAGAAGAAAGTCCCGGATAAGAACGGGAATCGGCCCGCGGCCGCCACATCTGCTGCTGCTTGTCCGCGGTCACTGGGGCGCGCGGGGGATGGGGAGGAGGGGAGCGGGGGCGTGGCGGGGTTAGCCGACTGCCCCGCGAGCCGGGAGTCGCCTGTGGGCAGCAACTGCGAGGAGACGCAGCGCAGAGGCAGCTGCGCGGGGGAGGGACGTGGCGGAGGAACGTCCCTCGACACGCCCGGCCAGACGGGCGGCGCGGGAGCCGGTACGGGAGCCGCAGGGCCCCGTTCGCCCGACGCGCCCGCACCAGGCGCCAACACCACTCTGGCTCTGACCCGGAATGACGGCGGTCGCGCAGAAACAAAATGGAAGCCACGAGTGCACCACAGTGAAGAGGATCTGCGAGCAAACCCCATTGCCCAGGGTGGACGGTCACCATGCCACCAAGCGTTGGGGCGGTCCCTAAGTGAAGGGTCATGTACAAGCGCCTGTCCACCCTCCACCCCCCTCTTTCCAGGTGTGAGTGACAGGCAGGGCCACTGTCAGCTCAGCGGACTGGGACCGGACCAAAGGTTGCCAGTTTCCCGTAATGAGAGCTTCTGCTCAGGCCACTCGTGTTGCATGTTTGTCAGTGACAGCAATGGAGAAGAGGCTGAGTCCACCAGGGGATCGTTGCTTCTTGGAGAGAGCCCAAAAGACCCGAGGCAGCCGGAGCAGCCAACAACAGCTGACACATCTGCAGATCAAGCTAGCAGCAGTGATACGTAAGTTGTCAAAACCGCGCAGCGTTTTTCAGACCCAAGAAAAACACCTTGGTGCTCTGTGTGTCTGGCTCAAGTGAAAATATGTACATTAGCTCAATCGTTCTTCAGTTACACAATCTGCGTTCGGAATTACTCTACCTTTGAGGTTGAAACTGGGGTTAGGAAAACTGAGTTTTGTGTTGCAATACCTTGAGCAAATGCCCTCTGGCACTCCTCTTAAGTCTCCCCCTACAGTACTAGGCTCACTCTGTTGCCTACACATCCCACTACATCCATCATACATCCATCAAAAGTGTGATGGGGAGGAAATGTGGGTACTTAAGGCACTCTGATGCAATCCAGGAGTATGAGTTTATTAAATGTAACACTTTTAACAACATGCTTTGCTCTTCAAAACAAAATAAGATAAACAAGGGATTTCAGATGCACACCTTTGGTATTTTGAAACCAATATCCAAAGCTTCCACTATTTATGGCATAAAATATGAGGGTATTAGATTAAAAAACCATCAATAGAACTTGGCTAAACAGTCATGAGAACAATAAAACCACTTCTCCACTATTTTATTTTCTTGGAATAGGAAGCTGCAGAGGATCATGGCGGAGCTTCTGTCAACAGAACGGGAGTACGTGAGGGCACTGGGCTACGTTCGAGAGCACTACTTCCCTGAGTTGGAGCGAGCCGACGTTCCCCAGGACCTCAGAGGCCAGAGGGGGAGCGTCTTCGGCAACCTGGAGAAACTCCACGACTTTCACCGGCATCACTTCCTGAAGGAGCTGGAGGGCTGTGTGAAGGAACCCTTCGGAGTGGGCCGCTGCTTCCTTCGACACGTGGGTCTCAATATGTCTGCCTAATACTCTGCTTGAGATTAAGATAATGGTTCTTTGACACGTGGGTCTCAATATGTCTGCCTAATACTCTGCTTGAGATTAAGATAATGGTAAATAGACTGCATTTATATAGCATTTTTCTAACCCTCCTGCTACTCAAAGCGACATAATTGCCTCAAATTCACACTTACTTTTATACACAGATGGTTGTGTCAGCCATGCAATGCGCCACCTGACCACCGGGAGCAGTATGTGTCTTGCTCAAAGATACAAATGGTCAGAAGTTAGCAGGGTTCGAACCAGCGACTTCTTCATTGACTGTCGCCCCACTCTACCCACTGTCGCAATGTAGATTAATCTATTGGCCGAATGGCCGTCGTATTCAGCTTGAAGCAGGTTTTAAAGATAATATAGGTAAGATCTGAGAGTTAGAAAGCTATTTAAAACATACGAGAATTTTTAATTAACAAAAACTCCCTTCCTCTGGAGTCCGTTGCAAAGCCGTTGCCAGGACATACTGTGGGAGATCTGCTTTGCAGGGAGCTTTGCAGCGAGAGCTAGGTGCAAGATCATCAACCAAAAAAACATCCTCGGCTCCCTCCCTTTTTGTAGCATATGGAGACATTGCGAACACAATTGAATAAACCTGTCACATTCATATGATTGACAAGCAAGGCAATTCAACAGACCAATCAGGAATAAGATGCCATGATTGGTTAGAAATCTTCGGGTAGCTGATAACATTTTATTATATTATTACATTTAATTAACTTATATGAAGGTTGGGGCTGTCAACCAGAGCAGACATTCTCACAGAGAATTTCACTCATATTAATACTGACTGGATGAAATTAGATTCATGTCTATGGCATTTCTTTTCAACATACCATTTCAGCCTAAATGTACAATTGAAAAATCCACTGAAGAGCCCCTTTTATACAGTAGGGTATACTGTATAAAAGTAATAACATTTTCATCTCTAGACTAAGTTTGACCCTATGACCCTAAATAGATGCATTTGTGGAGATATATATCCCATGGCTTGTTGCCTGCAGGGCATTCTTCAACTGCCCCCCTATGTACATCCCACCACACATTCCAGAACAGCCTGGCTATCGGTTCAACAGCTTGCAATTCCATTGAAGTGCCTCTGGGGAGAGCGGGTTGGAGTTGGTTAGAAGTAGTTTGATCCCCTAGCACATGTCCCTGTAAAGTATAAAATTAGGGGATTGAACACTTTGAACATGCAGCACACACACACACACACACACACACACATGCATTCATATACTGTACATACCGATACATAAATAATAAGATCTAAATAAAATTATATACGGTAAACAGTAGGTAAGTCATATAGCCAGATGGCATTCTTCCTCTTCACATGTAAGCAATTATCGTCCCATTTCCAAGCAATCCCTGCTGAACACTCCGTTAAAGAATTTCTTGATTGAAAACAGCATGCTGAGTAGGGTTCAGCCTGCCTTTACATCTAGGACAAAACTACATAACTATGACCAAAACTAATGACATCATTAATATACAAATCACTTATAATTCAAAAGTATTACTGTAACTGGTTATTAAGCTTTTGTAGAATAAGAGAAACTATTTCAATTTGGAACTAATTTCCATGGCATGCTTTTTGCAGTGCCATTCTAGAACTGCCAAAAATCAGACAACGTAACCAACATCGTCAGTATAAATATTATGGTTGTGATTAATCACGTTCTTTGTATTTCCAATAAAACCATGTACAATCAGATAACTTTAAATGATATCCCGACCTCCTAAAATGATCCTGTGACCCATTGAGGGGTGGCGACCCAGATTTTGAAAGCTTTTCACGGCACACAGTGTACAGTACGGTATAGTACAGGACAGTGCTAAAATGAGTCTCATTGTTAAATGTATTTTCCCTTCACTTCAGAGAGAGAGCTTGGCCTTGTATGCCTTGTACAGCAAGAACAAGCCCCAGTCTGACAGCCTGATAATAAATCACGGACAGGCCTTCTTCAAGGTGAGTACAGCTGCCAACCTTTCCGCACCCTCCATTCGGTCTCTTCTTTCCTCTGTGGAAGGCACACTATCCTTTTTCATGAAACGAGAGAGAGATAATGATGACGTGTGAATAGAGAATTGGCGGTTAAAGAAAGACCACAGAAACATATTCTGTCAGATGACATCAGGGTATATTGTAGGTGGCACACTGTTGTAGTCCCGAGTTTTCCTTGTAGTGGCTTAAAGTGGCTGTTTACACCAGAGCCATGTAAAGAGACGGAATCTGTTTTTTTTTCCACAACAACTGTTTTTTTTCACAATTCAAAACAGTTTCCTGAAACTAGCCACAAATACTCAAAGTACCCTATAAATTACATTGGAAATGTAAATCAGTGTATTTATTGACTACTAATTACAAAGTTATTTATCCGTATCGATTCAGATTTCCCACCAAACACTTCTTGAAACAGTTTTTCCTCTCCATGAACCATGTGACCGTTTAATATTTCATACTTCCATTGGCGGAACTCACTCTTTCCATGGCTCTGGTTTTGACTAAACGTGCGTTTTATTCCCATTGGTAGTTGCGGTGTTGCGTTGCTAAGAATATTTGCGTAAAATGTACCTCTGGACTATTTTCACCCCGTCTAGTTGACATGCATTGGCTACTTGTCTCTTGATAATGTCAATCGGCAAATCATTGAAAATGAATGGTCTTTCCCTCGTTAGTTTTCAGTGTGAATACAGGGATAGGCTTATACAACCGAAGCTGCTACCTATGCCTACAGTATTCGGAGGTTATACAGTTATGTATGGGATACAAAATATACAGTTTTTATACAGTAGTACAGTAATATACATTTATGTATATATAACATTTTACTTCTAGGGAATCAAATCCACAACTTCCGAGGTCGTACACCCTAAGGTCAGGTCACTAGGTTGTAGTGACCTGACAGTGATGTTGGTAGGTTGTACAGTATGGTGTAAGAGCCGTGGTGAAATGTTCTTGATCCATGTTTTTATGTATTTATTACACAATGGTGAATGTTGAAATGCTTACTGTTGAAGTAATATCTAATGTGGGAAAACTGCTGTTAGGGCTCCAATAGTTCAGGCCACTGATGTGATATGGGTCATGCTCTGTAATTAATGGTAAATGGACTGCATTTATATAGCACTATTATCCAAAGTGCTTTACAGTATTTTGCCTGACATTCACCAAGTCACACATTCATACACCGATGGTGATCGCTGCCATGCAAGGTGTGACCAACCACCGGGAGCAGTTGGGGGCGGGGGTTAGGCATCTTTCTCAAGGATGCTTACATGTAGGCTGGGAGTCAAACACCCAGACAACTAGACCATCCTGTCCCCCCCCTGATTTCTGGCTAACTTGCAGGGAATCAAACCCACAACCTTCCCTTGTCTGATAATGTACCCTAAGATCACTAGGTTGTACAGTACTGTACTGTATTGTATGTTATACAAAATATACAGTATTATGATATTAGCTAAATTAGCCTGACTAAAACATAGTGAATCAACCCCACAAGCGTGTAAGCTGTACAATGTGTCCCCCCCCCGCCCCCGGCAGCAGAAGCAGCTGCAGCTAGGCGACCAGATGGACCTGTGGTCGTACCTGCTGAAGCCCGTGCAGAGGATCAGCAAGTACAGCCTGCTGCTGCAAGACACGGCGGAGGAGTGCGGACCGGAGCAGGCCCAGGAGAGGGCTGAGATCCTGGCCGCACTGGAGGCCATCCGCTTCCAGCTGCGCCATGGCAACGACCTGCTGGCCATGGACGACATCCACGGCTGCGATGTAAGGGCCTCAATCGGAGAGATCGGAAACAGAACGGGCGCATCCCTTGGTTCTAGTTCATACTATATTTATACTGCTTATTATGCCTATTTCAGAGGCATAATATGTTGAAACAGAAATGACTGTATCTGGTAGGCATTCTCACGAAAGGAGCATGACTGCATTTCAAGGTTTATTCCAGTAGTGGCTGACAGCATTGCAACATGGTATACTGTAAATTATTGTTAACAAAATGTTTTCGAGTTTTGATCAAGAAGCAACTATGATGCCTACAATACTAAATGTTCAGGGTTGGGAAGTAACTGATTACATGTAATCTGTAACTGATTCCAAGTAGATGATTACTTCTTGGACGGATTTCAAATTTAAAAGGGAAGTTTGTAGAATAAAAATGCATAAAACAATCGGCTGTTCTCTTATTAACATTCCAATAACGTCAATCAATAATTAAAAAAAAGGCCTACTTTAATCTGATCAACTGAGCAACATAAAGGGTCAGAACAATCAAATCGGTTTGGTGCAACAATACAGTAAATTCCTTTGATGGCATTTGAAAGAACAATGTTTAGGTGTGAAGTAATCTAAAAGATATGCAAAGTAATCAAATTATGCTACTAAATTTAGTAATTTCAAAAATTACGTAAATCTGGTAACTATAGTAACTGTAACGGATTACATTTAAAAAGTAGCCTTCCCAACCCTGTAAATGTTTCATCTGATGCTTTTTGTTAATGCTTAGGTGAACCTGAAGGAACAGGGTCATCTGATACGTCAGGACGAGTTCCTAGTGACGTTCAGGAAGAGGAAATGTCTCCGGCACATGTTCCTCTTCCAGGAGCTCATCCTCTTCAGCAAGACCAGGAAGACCGGTGTCGCAAATGACACGTATGTTTACAAGCAGTCATTCAAGGTACCTATTTTATATGCCCACACAAACACACGCACACACGCGAACACAAACACACACACACACACACACACACACACACACACACACATCATACACCTCCATAAACCTATTGCCAAACAGTATTACAGCTACTTTACATTAGAGGCATTAACAACAACAACAACAAGCAAACATACTATTCTTCCGGCACCAGAGCCCCTAAAAAAGTGGGCAGTCATTGTTACGCTCTTTAAGAGGGCTATTCAACTCCGGTCATGGAGGGCTGACCCACATGCCCCCCCC
The DNA here is from genome assembly GCA_027564835.1 of Typhlichthys subterraneus. Taxonomy (NCBI): domain Eukaryota; kingdom Metazoa; phylum Chordata; class Actinopteri; order Percopsiformes; family Amblyopsidae; genus Typhlichthys; species Typhlichthys subterraneus. The sequence continues at coordinate 37,347 of JAODUH010077173.1, forward strand.
CCCCCAGACCTCATCAGATATAGACCTGACCCACATGTGCTCCCCCCCCAGACGTCAGACATAGGGCTGACCCACAAGTGCCCCTCTCCCACAGACCTCATCAGATATAGGCCTGACCCACATGTGCCCCCCCCCCCCCAGACTTCAGACATAGGCCTGACCCACATGTGCCCCTCCTCCCCCTCCAGACGTCAGACATAGGCCTGACCCACATGTGCCCCTCCCCCCCCTCCAGACGTCAGACATAGGGCTGACCCACAGCAGTGGAGACAGCGGCCTGTGCTTTGAGATCTGGTTCCGGAGGAGGAAGAGTCAGGACACGTACACGCTGCAGGCAGCCAGCCGCCAGGTGAAGCAGACCTGGACCGCTGACCTGGAGCGCATCCTCTGGGAGCAGGCTGTGCACAACAGAGGTGCACGCACACACACACACACACACACACATATATACAGTACTACTGTACAGAGTATACACACATACACACGCATTACTATGGTACACTAGTATACACACAAATCTTATAAAGCGAGGTAATTTGATTAATCTACTGTACCTATAAAAGCTAAAATTGTCTGACAGAGCAATGCCCATCATTAATTAATTTTAGTCAGGGAGGGAACAGGTAATTTCAGCTTCTGACTACATTAAAGTCAACTAGTCTAGTTGAAGTTCCTTGTCTCCTGATGAAACCTTCTCATGCTTGTGTCAAATGTGGGTTTTGAGTTTCTTTTGAGCCTTTGAGTTAATGTGCTCCGTTGAGCTTACTTGGTAGGGTATGAGTAGAGCATGCCATTGACGAGGACGGTTATATTACACACACATTCAAATGGCAAAGCATAATGAAATGCTCAAAAACGTCAGGAGTTGCTTTCAGAGGCCAAACTATCTATATTCAGATAGAAGACCGATGGTAGATGTGATTTATAGAGGAAGTTTCATTACGGCAAATGTTACAGGCACATCTTAATCTCTCTCTCTCTCTCTCTCTCTCTCTCTCTCACTCTCTCTCTCTCTCCCTCTCTCACACTCTCACTCACTCACTCACTCACTCACTCACACACACACACAAAGCCAGTAACATTCAATAGCTTCCTTGTTCAGGTAATACTACTGTATAATCGATAAACTAATCTCCAGCAGACACATATGCTAACCTGTATGTTTACTATTACACACCAGAGGCCCGTATGCAGGAGAGAGTGTTCATGGGCATAGGCAGTAAGCCCTTCATGGATATCCAGCCCAGTGATGCCGCCATCAGCGACAGAGCCGTCAATTACGCAATGATGGGAAGAGGTGAGCAGACAAAACATGTTCAGATTAATGCAAAGAATATATGAATAACTGTAACTTGGGTCAATGTCACCATATTGAGGGTCAATATTAAGCTGAACGTCACATTTTCTGTAAGGTATTGATTGTGTTCCTTTTCAAACCGAGGTTATTTATTTGCAAATACAATGCAGTGTTTGTTACACTGGTTTAACTGGATAGTTCAGACACAAACTGAGAGAGTGTACCTTTTAATTCTGCACCATTTATTTCTGATTATATTTGATGCTGTAATCTCCCTTGAGGATGACATCTCATTGAGTGCTTTATATTTTTGTGTAACTAGAAGGTTATGAAAAAAATCTGTTAGGATCAGCTTTCAGAAAGCTTAGCTCTTTTCTTTATGTTAATAGGTAATGTACTGTCAACTGTATTACTCCCAGATGATATGCTGATGTAATAGTTCCACAGTAACAGAATGGTGTTTTCTTGCGATAACTGGTGTATGAACTATTCAGCTACTGACAAATGCAAGTGTAACTCTCTTTGGTTGGAAGCATGCTACCGTAAATGCTACTGTATGAATGTTAAAGGTATCGTCAGGTAATTCACTTTATGTCATAGTTAGCAAATATCTATTCTCAAGGTTCACTAGCCACCCACTCTGTGTGCATGCTGACAGAATGGGAACACAAACAACGTGGTGCAGACCGCACCACACAACTCTATCTCAGCCGTGGCAATGTGTGTTCAATGTGGGGACGGGGCTTCTGAGGAAGCACCCTATGGCATTGCAGTTAGAGGTGTTTTGATCGAGTTCAAATATCAAGAGTCTTTCTCCAGAAACCCTGACTCCACCTTTAAACACCTACAGTAAATGTAAAGATAATCATAACCCACTTTTTGATTCATAACCTTTGACCTTTGACAAGCTCACTAGCTTTCACATCGTTCACATCTAGCCCGGAAGTGCTTCTACGCTGCTACGACTGAACTGCTGCTGCAAATTGAGAGACGCACGGGGAAACGGTTTTCGGAATTAAATCTCTGTACGGAATCTACGTACTAAACACACGATTCACTGTAACTTTAAAGTGAATTAAAGTAAAATA
>JAODUH010077184.1:0-15726 GCA_027564835.1 Typhlichthys subterraneus
GGGGGGTCATCCACTAATTCCCAGCCCAACATATATTCTACAGTATATGGCCATCAAAAGATGTGGCAAGTGGAAACCCACACCACACATATGTTACACTATCAAACTATTTAGGGCCCGAGCACACAGTGTGCGAGGACCCTATTGAAACCTCTTCTCCCTCTCTTCTCTTCTTCTCCCACTTAAATTTTTATTAGGGGGCCTAAACATGCAAGAAAGCTCAGGAAACTTTCAGCACACGTGTCTTCCCCGGGAAATCGCCGATTTTAGGTGTCTCGCGAATGGGCGTGGCAAAATGGCTCGCTAGCGCCCCCTACAGATTAGCCCCGCCAAACACTTTCTCCTAGACGTACGAAATTTCTGTGGAACATGTAACATGACCAGGCATACAAAAAAGGCTCTTGGAGTAATTCCCTACATCTAACAGGAAGTTGACCAATTTGAATTGAATGGTCATTTTTGGCGATTTGCAGGCATCGTACTTTAACAAACTCCTCCTAGGGAATTAATGCGATCATCTCCAAATTTTCTCTGTGCATTTTACACACTATGGGCATTAAAAGTTGTACAAACGGTGAGTTTTCACCAATGGGCGTGTTCGTGGCGTGGCGTGGAAAATACATAACCTAGCTGGTTAGATTCATTTAATTCAAAACTGTCTCAGACAAGCTATAAGACCCTGACTATGATACTATGTGAATAATCTGGGTTTTCGCTTGACGGCTTGTCTAGGGCGTGGCGGCGAAGGTAAATCCTTCCCCAAGAAGCATCAAATTGTTGTAACTTCTCCATACATGCTCAAATCTGTACCAATTTTTAATTAAGAGTCCCACCCTGAACACATCAATATGTCAACATTCACTCAAAGTCATAGCGCCACCTACTGGCAACAGAAATATACACGTTTTATGCTTTCATTCCCAATTCCTAGGAGGTTGCCCACATTTTCTCCAGAATCGTCTCACACAGCATGCATAATGCTTCATATCCGAGTCTGCGCCACGCTCCGACGTGCTTCACAGCGCGAGGGCCCGCCCGGTGTTGTTTGCAACCCTAGTTAATATTATATTTAAATATTAGAATATCTAAAAGCGTTGTTCCCCAACCCACACAAATGTGTGGGACCCCGTGGGGGTTGGGGGCCCCCTGCTGCAGCAAAATAAACTTTTCGTTAAGTATGAATTAAGATTTTTAATAAAATACATGCATTTTAGATAGATTTAATAGACCACCCGCCTGCGAGCAGATCATGACACTTTTGAGCTACCGTAATTAGATAACTGACTTGTGGCCTAGGTGACAGCCAGCGCGTGTCAATTGCAAAAAAAAATTGCTAAATGAAGAAGGTATATCCTAGCGGTGCGCAAAAACAAAAGAAAAAAAACAAAATATTCACAAAATTACCAGGACAGTGCTCCAAAGCTCACCAGTTTCTTTAAAATCTGTTCTGAAAAGATGAAGGAAGACCTGGAGATGGTAATTTTGGTGGTAGTTTTGCAGCCACTTGTAGCAGTGCGAGTACGGAGAGCACAGCCACAGACCTACCTCCTGTACCAGCTACAGCGGATACCGGTAGCGCCAAGACTGCACCTGCTGCTACCATTACCGGCACTGATGATCACATCGGATCATCTGAAATGAATCCCGGGTTGGTACGTGAAACTGTCATTCTATCGGACGACCCCGCACTTTGACCAGACAAGTTTACTGATCATGATAGATGTCAACTTGTCAAGATGGGTCCAGTTCAAATAAAATCTTATAACTTCCCACAAAACAAGGATAAAGTCCCACATCGTTTTACTGAACAAAATTACCAAACAAAAATGGAAAATGGAGAGAATATACCTCATAACTATTTAGAATTAGTATTAAATTAATAAACTGTTTTGTTTTTGCTGCAAGCTCTTTGAAAGAGGGACAATGTATGCACTGACCCTAACCCAGATATTAGCCACACAGAACAATTATAAAACAACTGTAAATCATCTGTCGGGGCCTCGATCTCAGAGCATTTTGTTGGCTTCATCAGCGTTGCCGATACCTCAGGAAAAGTGCTTTGCAATAATCTCCTTGAGCAGCTTAATGCCATGACTTTAAACAATGCAGACTGTCGTGCACAGTCCTATGATGTGAGTAATATAATGGGACACAAGCAGGGTGTCCAGGCAAGAGTGATTGAACTTAACAAGAAGGCAATGTGTGTTCCTTGCTGCAGTCACACACTCAACCTTGTCGTAGCTGACGCAGCCAAGTCATCTGTTCTGTGAGCTTTTTTTTTAAGCATTCTTCAGCGCCTTAACCTCTTCAGCTCTTCAACACAGCGATGGTCAATACTACTACATCATGTAAAGCTGACAGTGAAAAACCTGTCAACAACAAGATGGGAATGTCATATTGACAGTGTAAAAGCACTTTTCTACCAAATTCCAGAAGTTGTGGAGGCTTAACAGAAATTGGTGAAAATGCCTGCAGAGATACCCGCAGAGAAAAAGGATGGAAAGACACTGTCTTCATCACAATGCATGTGTAAGGAGCTGACAACATGGCGGTTCAATCTGTGTTGTGATCTGGTATAATGCGTTACATCAGGTACATTCTGATTGTAGTGGAGATCACTCTGCAATGAACTGAAACGCTGGTTCTGGAATATTACTACGCTCCCCTTTGTAGTGTCGGCTAGAACACCACTTCAAGCCAGGATACACGTGCAGTTTGGATATTCTTTATTTCTCGTCCCAGTAGGTGTAGCTATGCAGTATTGGTGGGTGTGTGAGTGTGTGTGTGAGTGATCATAGGTCATTTACGCACACAGAAACACGATCGCGCCACGAGTCTTCCCCCACCAACCAGCAACAACGAGCCTAAGCATCTTCGCACTATCTCGGCCAAGGTTCACGATCAGTGACGTCATCATCGTGACACTTCAAGACAATGAAACGTAAACAACGGAACCTGGAACTGCGTGCACATTATATATACTCATGTCCTTTTGTACACTGATGGTGTTAAACAATTTCTCCAGAACTACAGGGAAAGTTGACTTGCCTCAGCGCAGACAGATGCAAGAGAAATAGCTGAGAAAATGCAGGTAAAAACATTCCCAGTGAAGAGACAGAAAAGAGCATGAGGGCACAGATGACACTAAATTCACACCAGAACAGCAAGGTTTCTTCCTTCCCCTAGTTGACTCAGTGTTAGTGTCAGTGAGAGGTTCTCACAAGTGGATTTTTTCTTTTCTTTGTTTGGATTTTTATATTCCTTTGATAACATGAAGAAAGCCATTCAGGAAGACACACTTGAGTTGTGCAGGAACCTGGAGAAAACATTAGGGGACATTGACAGCCAAGACCTACTTCTTCTGAAGTAGTTGTTGTTTTTCCAGATCACATTTAATCTCCATCAGAAATTCTGGATTACATCTACAAGGAGAATATATTAGAGTTCTATGGTATGGTCGTTTACTCTTAACTTTACCTGTCACTGAAGCTTAAGAAAACATTTGCGGTAAACCATGTCCCAGGAAAGACTAAATGGCTTAGCAATGATGTCTATTGAGCAAAAGGTCCGTAGATCTTTGAATATGGAGGACATAATCAAAGCTTTTGCTGAGTCTAAAGCCAGGATGGTTAGATTCTGCAGTCATGTCTACTAGAAGGTAAGAAAATGTTTTCACTCGAATGTCTCAACTGACAAGAGAACACAATAAGAATTTAACACTGTGGTAGCTTAACACTAAAATAGTCACGATAGACGGGGCAGGACCTAAAGCAAACCTTGCTTGAGGCCACGAATAATTGATTATTAATGCAATAACGTGTTTTGGACTAAATCATTTTGATTGTCTGGACCTTAAAAAAAATTAATAAATAATAATGTTTAAAAAAAAAAAAATGTTTGACTGTGATTGATCAGTGGACTATGAGTTATTTGTGGATGTTATTGGTGGTTACTGTGAGTCTTCATAGGTGAGTATTAGTTAACTCAACATTTGAAGTACAGTATGGGGGTTGATTGTACCTGCTATTGTAGCCTACTGTACCATCGTGTGCACATATTGAAATCCCACAAACAGTCCTGACAATCCGCAAACAGTCTGGACTGTCCGCTTGGATTTTTACAGGTTATGAAACATATTGAGTGATTTCAATGGAATATTGAAAATGAGTATTCAAACACTTGTTTGTAAATACTAACGAGAATTGGAAACCTGTAATATTGTATTTGGGCCAGGCCTGTGCTATACAGCATAGTATATATAATCTCCTTCGTCCTACAGTATCTACATAGAATGGTGAACAAAAAACACTACCTCCTCACTCAAACACAACTACCATTCATGAGGACTGTTGTTGGCACAGTAACAGATAAAGGACATGTAAATTAGATCTGAATTACAGGGAGGCAGCTGTTCTAACTTGCTGGGAGGGTCATAGGAATGAGTCCATTCTCCCAGATGAAGTAAAGATGAGCAAGGAAACCGATTAGTCTGCTTCCTATTATATCTAATGACTATAATACAGCTAATGATTGTTGTTCCTTGTGAAGTGAGCTGGCGGAGGAGTGCTGTGTAGATTGATGATTAATGACTACTCCATTATGTGTCTGTGGCACACGACCCTGTTCTGCCCCCTGGCAAAACCCATTTAGCTGGTCACCGGCCATCTTTCAAAACTTAATTACATTAATAAAGGGAGAAGGTTATTTGGGTTCCTGGTGAAGTAATGTCTAACCACAGAGGACAGACACACACACAGGCTCACCTGACTGCCCTCCCGCTGCCAGAATACGGCAGGCTGGGGTTTGCCCTTGGTCTCGCAGGGGAAGGTGGCAGTGTGTCCCTGCACCACGATCTGGTCACGCGGCCGCACCACGAACTGGGGTGCCTCTGAAGTCAGAGCACACACAGCAGCTGTGAGGGTCATACACTAAGCAGACCACACCACCCATTCATCAACCCATTCATTGATTTATCCATTCATTCATCCTGTCATCCATACATGTATTAATCCATCAATTAATTAATCCATACGTAGTGCCCAGAGCGGCAGGGTGGACAGCAACAATGTTAAATAATAACATGGTGAAAGGTAGACTGGTTTAGCATGTATGTGTCAATGACGAACACATGCAGCATGGAATGAGCTGTACTCACCGACAGGGCAGGCTGATGACTCAACAGTGAGATGGAACGCAAACAGCACACACAGACGATCACAGAGAGACCAGCACACATAGACGATCACAGAGAGACCAGCACACATAGACGAGCACAGATAGACCAACATAGAAAAGCACAGCACGCAGACAGGAGAACCATAGGCTGATCAGTAATGAATTATGGGATGTCCATAAGGGTACATGACCATGGGACACAGCGGGAGAAGGCCAAGGGCCAAGACGCATTATGTAGGCATTTTCAACTCGACAACTGCTAGCAAATATGAGAGATCCACAGACTTACCTGTAACACTATATATGACACATGCTATAGACAGATATCCTTTGGATGAAAATAGTGAGAATCTATGGCAGAAGTTATGATTCCAATACATTTTTATACACTGCTATGTTTTATATTACACTTGAACCAATACAATACAAATATTAGATTTTATATAATGACAGCATCACTTCTGCTTTCAGATCTGCTCCGCTCTGTCAGTGTTGTTGCTGCCCACTAGCTATGATATGCTCAGGAATACACATGACTTTGATACTCCAATATGCTAGAATTGTGAAGAGTGTGTGTGTGTAAGTTGAGCATGCGTGTGAGACAGAAATCATACGCGATAGTGATATGAGATAGTGTTGTTGTATTTACAATTTTGAATTTGATTATATCATGTTGTATTACATCCATTGTACCATACATTGCTAAAAAAAACTATTATGTTTGTACAGCTAACCCATTTCTGTACAGCAATTGTTTTTAGCTTTAAGAAGAGTAAACCTTTTTATTTAAAATTCCAATAGGCTCTATGTCGAACGTCACATGACCAAACCAGAAAACAGAACTAATTGCTTCAGTTTAACGGAGAAGGTGGTAACCAAAAGTATTTTAAACCAATCTGACAGCGTAATATTCAATTCTGTGTAATCAGTGCTCATTTTGAAAAATAATTGTTACTGATAACAGATGCTCTTTAGCCAACTGACAATTTAAAAGTTACATTTAGAATGAACGAGTGTCTGCCTGTGATAACTGCACAAAATTACACTCGTAGAACTGTACATTTATTTAAAAGTAATAAGCTAAACAGAAGCAGTAATGCTCCAATAAGATGGATGCCAACCTCCGTTAAACAATAAGAAGGAAAGAATACGATATTCTACAAGCTAAGCAATCACAAACATGTTCCTGTGCAGTAACAGCTTGATCAGGCAGGCCGTGTTGCTCCGGATTGTTTACATACTGTACAACGAACGAACGAACAGTGTCGTATCGGCTATCCAGTACCCGGTATCTTTAGCTGGATTCTCAATACGGTAGGCTACTATTGGCTAGCTGCTATCCAGTAGCCATGTTATCTTATACAGGTTATAGTCCTCAGTTTAGTCTTAGCTGGTGAGCATGATAAATAGACACGCAGCAGAGAATAGATGACGTATGGTTGTATGTTGATTTAAGCTTATATTTATGGCCCGTAGCCTTCCTGTTTTTAAATCACAACTAAAAACACACTTTTACTCGTTGGCTTTTAAATCTGCTTGAGTTTTTATTTTGTCATGATGCTCTTATTTGTTGTGGTGTTCAATGTGTGTACATTCATTGTTTTATCTGTGTACTTATGTGATGTTAGCACTTTGTTCAAACTAGTTGTTTTAAAATGTGCTCTATAAATAAAGTGGATTGGATTTATTTTACAATACAAATATTTTTTAACCGTTTAACTGCATAGTAATAGTTCACAATTCGATAACTTTAGTTTTTTGTAGTTCCTTGAGGCATCTTAAATACAATTATGCAGATTTATGCCCTTAGAGCACTTAACCGGAACCGATGCTTATTGTCATACAGAATGCGGCAATCGGTTGCGCATAAAGCCTATGGATCAAAATGTCAATACAGCAAATCCCATCCATGGTCAATAGACTCATGGGCCTGGCTGCTACGCTACTGTATGCATATGAAGTTGCTTTACACCAGAAAATCAATGGGTGTCATTGTTGACATCTAATGGACCATGCTAGTTCAGATTATGGTAGACAGCAGGTACTGTAATACCTAGTCTGGTGTTACCAAACCCAAAAATGCACTTTATGAATAGGGATTGGCGTTGGACACACTCCATTGGGAAGTGTTTGCAGTCGTTGCCTTCTACTGGGAGTAGACATCTGATTTTGAAACTATTGCACAATTGGCAGTGGTACACAGTTTGTATCACTTCATCTAGCTACACGACCATTTTTAAACACACACTTGCCTTTGTCATTGCACTCTCCCACCCCAACTGGTCACTGATTGGTCCGACATCCAGGTGACAGTGTAAACACTAAAACAACCAGGGTTTCCAGACTATAATCTCAGCAAACATTTAACTGAAAGCAATAGTTGGGCAGAGCCAGGCTAGGTATTACCCTCAGCGGTTGCTGGTTAAAACATACAGTGCAGCTTTGTCAGTCTACTGTAACTCACCTCTGATGGTTAAATAGGCAGAGCCCTCTACCTTCCCCACACGATTCTCAGCCACACAGGTGAAGGTCCCCTGGTCGCTGGCCAAAGCCTTCTTTATCCGGAGCAGGAAATCCTCTTTTTCATATCTGATGTCATACCTTGGAATCAGAGTTCAGTCATTTAGCACCTACAGCTCTGTTTCAGTTAGGTCATTAAGTGACATACGAGTACAGTTTATTACAAGTAGCAGGTAGGGCTTAGTAAACTGGATCCCTACATGTCAAGCATACACACTACCACAAGAAAGCATGCTTGACGCTAACAAAACTAAAACATAGCACCCTTTAATGCTATGGGCTGCTCCCTCAAAAGCTCCCATACTAGTACCTGTACTAAACTCCCCTCTTCTAGCCAATAGACAGTACGGTACACCACACGTTTAAAAATGTATGTTTAATTAGCCAGGAAGAGACAATTTGCTGTAATTGTAACTATAAATAATGAAAAACACTTGCCATAGGATAGAGGGAGCTGTGAGCTGGTCTTTGGAGGATGCATTGACAACATGGTGTCTTTTTTGACAGACTGAATAAAAGCTTTAGAAGCAATTAAACCCCCCTGCCGCCCACACACTGCTATGCAGCCAGGAAAACTAGGCAATTACGCTGCAAAGAAGCCATTGAAAAATGAAAGGTGCCTTCAGCTGCAACCCTGACTGCTCCTCTTTTTTAATATTTATGAAAACCAACCACCCACTGTGACATGGGGTGTGTGCTATACACAATATGCACATGTACATACTTATTGAGAGAGAGAGAGAGTCAACATAGTCAGTAAAGGAAGCCATTGATGTATGTGAATAATTAATTTAAACTCATGTAATTTTTTGCAAAAATGGGCATACAAAAATACTTTCAGAAAGACGTGTCTTCTTTTTGTTGGTCATGAAATAAATCCATTAAGATTCAGGAAATTAATCAATATGAATAACTATTCATGTGGACATGTTTCCTGGAAGCTGTTCATCTACTGATCTACTGAATCTCAAGAGCCATAAAGATTAGACAAACAGAGGGACTGTACTTTTAAGATTATAAAAGGTTCATCTGTTTAAGAAACATCTGAATTACACCATAGCTAAAGCCTATAATGCATCATGCCCAACATCGGTAGCAACAGAAGGGATCTGTTTGGTTGGCTACTGGACCAACTGTCCAACAATCACTGACAAGCCAATCAGCCATCAATGAAGAATTACCACTGCAGACAGGAAAGGGTAAAGCGAAACATTGTTTTGAAATGTAAGTGTTAGTGATGAAGTGTGTTGAAAAGTCAAGTAATCAGTAACTAATGTTACTTTACTTTCTTCCAATGCTGGCTATATCCAGATGGAATATTTATTATTGCATGCATCTCATCAAAAAAGGAAATATGTGGCTGCTCGCTTTGAGACAACACTTAACCCCCCGTGCGGTCTCATTTTTAATTTCTTGCCACCATATTTAAATCAGTAGTAGTAAAACAGTTGGATTTGGTGTATTTCCCACCTTGCGAATCCGCGAGGGTCTAAAACCTGCAGTCTGATTGTGTGTGTGCGTGTGTGTGTGTGTGTTTGGGCGCCAAACACTGGGATTTAATGTTATGTCCAGACAGACACAGAAGCTCGGAGAGGGTGGGCAGAAGAGAAGGTTTGGGTTAAATTGGGATATCAGTCAAATATATGGCGGGAATATTGACCAGGACTTTTGGGGGTCCGTCCAGACACTCAAGTCATGGCACTCCTCTGACCCACTTACAAGCTTCCCAGGAGGCCCGTGGGTTTAGGAGAAGGAGGGAAATGGGGCGAGGCACATGTGAAAGTAGGCCATGCTTCCAGAGTCAAGGGGTAGTGAGGCAGAGGCCAGCCGACAGACAAGGGAGTCCAATAAACAGACAGGCAGCCAGCAACGCTGTTATGACTGCTGTTATAACAAAGCGGATGATGCTACTCGGCAAGCTACCTGTTATATTGTATTTGAGCTGTAATGGTGTCTCTGCAGGATTGTCTGCTCTCAAGCTATTTCTAGACCTCCTAAAATGCAAGACGTTTTGTAATATGCCAATAAAACATGTTACGCATAGTGAATATTAAGAACTACAATAGTGGAGCTTATTTTGGCACAGGGAGGCTAAACATATGTACCTCATGGATTTTATAGCATATGTTTATTAAAATAACATGATATAAGAGGTTAGTCGTCTGTGAGCCTGTGTGCACATGCTAGATTATTACATCATATTACCTTACATTTCAGATCGACTTTGTTGTTTTAATATGTTTGTTTTCTTTTTTTTAGATGGTGACGTAGGTCATAAACATAGTTTCCATTGGTTTAAAACGCTCTCACAACTCTCGGCCTCTCTAATGTGCTATAATAATAGTTTATTATTTTTTACTGCTAGTCATAGAACTTGGCTGGAAATTAAGCTATTTTGAGAGCCACTAGCATGTCCCACTAGCAAAAACAATATAATTAAGGGAGATATTATACTGCGATAAGCCTGCAAAGTACTGAAGTGATAAGACCACCTTCAAAAAGAGGCGGTATTCAAATTGGTAGAGACTTGTCATGTACAAGATCTAGCTAGGAATATAATTTTAGAGTAGCAAAGAAATTAGAATGAACTAGACTGAATGAATGAACTTTAGCGACAGCAAGTGTGTAAATTAATCACTCTTCACTGTGCTGGTGTGGTCAGGAATGTCTAGTGCGTTTATTTGCAATGTTTTACGTTACACATGCATTACCATAAATGGCCTCGTTGGCATTACGTTTGCTGATCGGGTCGCAGTGTTGCAGAGTGATGCAGAATGATGCAGTGCTTTCGGGTGCGGCGTTAAATATGCCTACCCTAGGGCTGGACGATATGGGCAAAATTTATATCACGATATACTTAATTTCGGTCGATACGATGTAATTCCGATATTGATATGAACACTAAAAGCCTCAGAATATCTGCCAAGAACACCCACAACAGTACTTAGAAACTTCTGAAAAATGCATTTGCCAAGTCTATGAAACCTCCTATGAAACTAGAATAGTTTAGAATTTTAGATTTAAAAACATAAAAATGAATGTTCACATTTTAGCAAGTGTCAGTAACATTCTGGTGTGCGTGTGACTAGCACTGTGGTCCCATGAATTAGATGTTTCTCAGAAAACATTACAGACGGTACTGTGTAAAATGTTTTGGCACCTGAAAACAGCCCATACTGCTTTGCGCTGGCTGTAGTGCAAGTCATCATGCACGTATTTTCTATTCTGTTCACCTTGAATACAGCTGGCAGGGGTACACTGACTTTGTTCCCAAGGAGCACACATGCTCCTAAGTTAAAAACATTTAGGAGCGCAGACAAAAATGTAGAGTGCAGCCAAAAATATGGGAGCAAAGTCGAAATTCAAACCAAGCATAACTGTTAAAACTTTGTAATACTACAGCTACAGAAGGATTTAGAATACCTAGGCTGTCTACTCAATATCTAAGCTCTCCACCACCAGGAACTTCAAGCTCAGCTGTTCGTGTTAAAATACATTTAAAATTAAATGTAAAAAAAAAAAATAATTTAACTAATTATTTTAAATTTAGGAGTAATAAAGCATATTTTCTTATTAGTTGTTTATTTTTCTAACAAGTTTTCCCAAAAGCAGGAAGCCCATCCTTTCTTTGAATGAGCCTTCAACGGGAGGCAACCTAGTCACATTGCTGTGGCACATTCAATTCAAATGCAGCCTTTGAATGATGCGGCCCATGAATTGGGACACAGCCACAGTGTCAGTAAAGCATTATAAATGGGCGCATTCATATAGCACATTTATCCAAAGCGCTTTACATTATTTTTCCTGACCTTCACCCATTCAAACACACATTCATACACCGATGGTGATTGCTGCCATGCAAGGTGCGACCAACCACCGGGAGCAGTTAGGGGTTAGGAATCTTGCTCAAGGATGCCGACATGTAGGACAACACCGGGGTTTGAACCAACACCCAGACCTCTAGACCATCCTGCATTAATACTCACTGTCTACATTTCTGCTACTGGTTCCTATCTAGAGAGTTAATTCAATAGTATAACATTAAGCATTATACTGTAAATGCTGCTTGTTTGCTTGATAATGTATACATGTTGAAGTGCAATGTTTTAGTAGAACTGGCTCATACGTCAGTTCCACATCTGCACACAAACACCCTAACACACTTAACCTCACCTGCCACGAGGTATGTCCTCGTCCTCCTTTCTCCAGCGCAGAGTGGGCGGGGGGTCACCCTGTACCTGACACCTGAACTCAACACTCTCCTCCACCAGGACCACCTGGTTCACTGGACGCTGCACAAACACTGGGCGCTCTGGGTGTGACAGACACACACACACATCATGTTCATCAAATCATCAAGATAAAAAAAAACATTAGAACAAGAGAAACACAAAAGTAGAAATGTGGGAGTGAGTAATGTTTAGTATAATGAACAATATGTTCTGTTTTTAAATCTCAAGAAATGTCCTGTATGCCTATGTTGTTACATGCAGTGGAGTACAGTGATACTCAAACAGTCAAACACCACCACTGATTATGCACTACTACTGTGGGCGCATGTACGTAATGTATGTATACATGTATTTAATGTTATGCCAGGATCAGACAATATGACTTGTATTTCACATTGGTCACCATGTCAGATTAGATCCTGGACGGGAGACTGGCAACACTAGACGTATGACTGATCATTGTATGCTGTAGTTCATGCCAATTTCAGGATCTGTCGGGAAGAATGTCAAGAATGTGATGCTGGCATCGAGGTCTTGTGTTCCGAAAAGAAAAACTAAAAATGGGGAACGGTAACCTAGAGTAGCTTAACCAGCAATATCCTACTCACTGTGTTACTTAAACACCTCTGCTATTTCTCACCAACATTCATCTTTTTTTACTCTTGCTATTTTAGCCTACTCTCTCAAGGAAATGTCAAAAAGGGTGGAGTCTGTTGGGTTCTCATGCGTGTCAGTCTGCATTCTGGTAATGCTGAACATGCAGCGGCTCATTGTCTGAGACGTGTATCCACATCATTGTAGTATGTGTGTTGAATGGGGCCTGCTGGGCATGTTCACATTGTGCTTACCAAACACAGATACCTGGGCAGTTTCGCTCTCTCTCTCCCCCACCATGTTTGTTGCTACACACACATAGACGCCCGTGTCAGTCTTTCTGGAGATAGTGATGGTCAGCTTCCCTCCGCGGACCTGGAATGGCAGACAGTCCCATGACACCGCCTCCACCAGGTTTCCAATAGCAATTACACAACTGAAAGATTTATTAATACTGTATTCTTACAATTAGACAATTTAGCAGACACATATCCTAACATACATACATGTGGTCAGAACAATATATAGTCCACACTACACCACACATGAACATCAAGCACAGGGATTGTGTGGACAGACAGGTGGATCATAACAAGACAAACTCACAGCTATCCTGTCATCCTTGAGGTCCAGTCGGATCTTGTCTTTTCTCCAGTAGGTGGTTGGCTCAGGGTGTCCTCGTGGAGGCTGGCACTCCAGACTGACAGCTTCCCCGACCGCCACCAAGGTATCCTGAGGGTTCTGTCTGAAGTCCTCACGCAACACTGCATCGGGACAAAGTGTGGGGAGAATGTGGGGGCGGGGCACATCACATTATTACTACATTTATTCCTTCATACGCTCTTTAGCAATTAGCTAGTTCATTAAGTAAATGTGTTAATAATTAGTTAGTTTATGAGCATCGCATTTGACGTCACATCAACCGGTAGATGCTTTTTATTAGATTTATCTCCTAACAGATCATTCTGCTATGTTATTGATTGGCCTATAAATATGCACTGCGCAAAGTTTTTATGAAGCATTTTTAAATGTATGTATTCTTACTGTGTGAGGAATTATAAGTGAGCTTGAGACTGACCATAACTAAATATACATAAATATAATTATAGACTGCATGTACATTTGTTTATTGTTAACCCAGTATTTGTGAAGCAAATGTTGGCACAGAATTATTCTAATGTGCAAACTGAAACACAAATACTGATGAGAAAATCAAAGGCTTCATTGAAGACCGCATCTATCCACATAAGTTAAAAAAAGAAATAAATATATTGACACTGACAGCAAACTGGGTGTTTCAAACTCATAAAGCAGAGGTAACAATTCAAGGCCACATTGATAATTGTACTGTCCGGAAGTTTATGTGAAAGACATAGGGCCCTATTTTAACTATATTAAGCGCACGGACTAAAATGCATGTCCTCATCCACATTTGCTATTTTAACGGCAGATAAACGGTCAGTACACTGGGCGCATGGTTCAAAAAGGTTGCTTACATTATTTGTGGGTGTGTTTTGGGCATAACAGGAGACACCAATCCCATTCCCTTTAAAAATCCAGGCGCGCTTACATCATAATATCATAATCATTGATATTATACCGGCAGGTTTGTGAAAGTGCTGGAGCATACCATATAAGCAATAGCGAGATTCCTGAAATACGTTTGTGTAGGTTACACACTAATGTTTCACATTGTACTAGGGCTGGCTGCAAATATTAGATTATTCGGGTATTTGTTCATTGGGTATGTATTAGATTTAAATATGTTTTTTTTTCTTCAAATTATGCATGCATGTTTTCTCATTAATCCCTACTGTCCCAAAATAAACCCACATGTTGAAATGTAATTCCCTGCCCTACACTTTGACATCAACTCAATTGATTGCAATTGGCTCTGTTTGTAAGAAGAAAGCAAGGCTATTCATTCAACACACACTCTTATTGGGTAATACAGGAGGTATATGCTATTTGATAGCTCTGACTGGCTCAATTGACGTGTCAAAGTGGCAATTTGCAACTGAGCGCATGGCTATGTTTACATGTGTGCTCACTGAAGCTAGGAATCGAAGATTACTTCCGTTATACTTCTTAATTATAGTTGAGTGTTTAAGTTTTTAGTGGTGTTTTTGAGAGAGTATTCGAATACTCGTTTGGAAATACCATCAAGTATTTAAAACTTGTAAAATGGTATTCGGGAAAGCCCTAATTTGTACTCTATTAATTTTTAATCCATTTTTGTGCGCTCCTGCACGTCCCTGTATGTATAACAAGCAGAGTGTACACACGTTGTCCACCAGCCATAGGCTATACTATATTTACGCGCTGACTTTAGACAAGGTTTTTGTTGGTCTATCGCGCAATCACTTTCCGCTGCATTAGCAATGCGCTAGACCACACTTCATGTTTAGACCAACACACCCACCAGTGCTGAAATGGGCATGAGTGCATTTGCTAGTTAGACAACGTGGGCACTGGACAGGAAAATTAAAACTGCGTCCGTCTGAAACTAGCAAAGACACTTGCGTTCCCGCTTTGCGTCAGTTGTATAGGGCCTTGTGATTAAACTGTGATTTTACATCATAATGATGCGTATTCCAAGAATTGTATTTAGTATAAAGGTTTATCACATGTGAAAAGCCTTCAGGTTTTATTGTGAAAAATTAGCAGCCTTCTGTGTTTCACCAGTCACTGTGAAAACATTGCCTAATTTGTAAGTAAAAATGTGTTGACAGTGTAACCAGGTATTACACAAACCTTAATTTGTACTAAAGGAACAAAATCTACATCAGCATCTTTAATTTTATTTAATAATTTCGTTGATCATGAGCTGCAATAGGTAGATTACCAATACGGAAAATGGTTGTTATGGATGATTATATTCTTTATTATAATTTTCTTTTGTCAATGTCAATTTCACATTTAATTATCTAGCACATTTAAAACAACCATAGTCAACTAATGTGCTTCACAGGAGAAGAAATAACTCCATAAAAAGGCACAAATGTACAAAAATGAAAATTCATAAAATCGCAGGGGCAGCAGCTCCAGCAGCGGACCCCAAACCTCCCTTTCCCGAGCCACATTGGAAAGCTCTGACTGGGGGATCCCGAGGCGTTGCCAGGCCAGTGTGGAGATATAATCTCTCCACCTGGTCCCGGGTCTTCCCCGAGGCCTCCTCCCAGCTGGACGTGCCTGGAACACCTCC
>JAODUH010077195.1:0-15724 GCA_027564835.1 Typhlichthys subterraneus
TCTGCATTTTCTTTTTAATTGTTTAGTTTCCTCATTTCTCCAGGGGGGTGTGGGATTTGTGATTATCTTTTTAAGCTTTAGTGGTGCAGCTATGTCCAGGGTTGACCTAAGTTTACTGTTAAATCTACAACAAAATCACAGGAGGAAGGTAAAATATCTGAGGGAATATCACAAAAAAAATTAATAAAATGAATTGTCACTTCAGAAGTAAGATAGCGTTTCCTCACAGTTTCCTCACAGTTGATCGAACTTGCTATTGATTTGGCTAAACTTCATAACAAATGTCAAACAAAAATACTACTTGAATTCAATAATTAAAAATGTAAGTCTCAATGCATTCATGGCCAGGCTTAATTCATAATAATGAATCAGTTGTTATGCATGACCTCAGCTCTCCCACTTGCTAAATCTCATTATTAGTTGATAAAAAAGGTGTGAAAAGTTAATTATCAACGCCAACAACATAATTATCTAAAAGTATCAGCAACTCATTAAGTTTGTCTTAACATATTTAACAAAAACATGTAATGTAAAAGTAATCCTTAAAATAGCAGATTAAATGTGTGTCTAATTTTGGCCACAAAGGGAGGTGTTGTGCTAACGTGAGTCCCCGGTAACACAAAACCACACTATTTCTCATTTATATGCAAGAGTTAACATTTCTTTGTCTAAAAGAGGAATTTTGTGGTATTTAGAGGCATAAAGTTACAGTATTATGCATACATAACACTACAAAATGAAAACAATGTGCCTGAAATTAGTTACTTTACAAAAATGTATACAGTATTGACCAACTAATCGTATAAACCTAGTGTGTCTATTCACAATACAATACAGGTGCAGTTGACCTCCAAAATGCCAAATGACGGGTGCCGATGTTTCCCCTTTTTCAGGACCTGGCCGACTCAATATTCCACTTGGTGAGGGAGAAGTTCCGGGCACTGTCGGGCATCTGCAGTCTGGCACACGCACGTCATAAGTCCCTGGCAGGCATCGTAATGACCCGGGGTATGGCGAAACTTCATTTACTTTTTTATATCACTGTGGTGAATTATTGAAGTGGTGCAATATACAGAGGAGAAGGGGGAGGGGGGGGAGAAGAGCGAGAGAGAGAGAGAGAGAGAGAGAGACTGTGAGGTGGAAGGCACCCTGAAATGATAAATGGAGAGGGAGTGAGTGAACGACAGAGATTGGGAAGAGACAGCGACAACACTCTGCACCTGCAGCAGAGTGTATACCTTGGCTGATGAATTATTGACGCCGTCACTGCCTCTGAAGGAATGAGACATGGCGGTGGGTGTCAGTCATCCCCATGCGCACGGCTGCTGGCCATGCGTGAGCATGTGCGCGTATGCGTGCGTGCGCTGGACTCCACGTTCCCAAACAGGAGTTCACCGAGCGTCGCCACGGGAATCCTAACAAGCTTGCAGTCTTGAGGCCTGCCGACTGGTCACATGTTGTTACAACATGTGACCACAATCAGTTAATGTTAAAGGTATAGTTAAAGATTGGAAGCTAATATAAAAGATATACTTAGCGATTGGAAGCTAATACAAACTATATACTTAGTGATTGGAAGATAATACAAAAGATATACTTAGCGATTGGAAGCTAATACACTTGGAGTCAAATTCACCAAATATTTTCTTGCACTCCGCTAGCTTAACATTCTCTGTGCGTGCTGAACAAATGATCTGATTCTTCCACACAGCCCTGTCTCCTTAGGAACATATACAATGTGGATACCACATGCAAGTAGAAACACAAGGAAGTAGAAACACAACGATGGGACAGGAAGTAGAAACACAAAGACAGCATAAGAAGTAGAAACACAAGGAGGGGACAGGAAGTAGAAACACAAAGAGAGGACAGGAAGTAGAAATGCAAAGAGATGACAGGAAGTAGAAACACACAGAGAGGACAGGAAGTAGAAATTCAAAGAGAGGGCAGGAAATAGAAACACATGGAGGGAATAAAAAGGACCACTCACAAAAACAATGACCTAGGCTTCGCAATGAGTTTCCAATGTATGGGGCGGAGTTTCCAAAGGCATTGAAGGTGTTTTTTGTTTTTATTTCAGTTAAAAGTTATAGCAAACATTCTGAAGAATGACTGACTGGCTTGAAACAGAGTTAATGCGCAACACACAGTTTCTCATTGTGTGTGTGTTGTGTGTACACTCTAACCTGACATGCCAGATCGATCCATCTGGAAAGCCGTCCATTGAAACTGTTTGAAAAGGACAGGCACTTTATATAAATATACTTTATATAATGTTAAAAATACAGTATATTGTAGGAGCAAAAATATATGCCTACTATACTTTTTCTTAGACCAGCCACGCTCGCTTTCACAATAATTTAATTGATCCAACTGTTATGTTGTATTCATAACTTTTTGTTGCACACATGACTTCTTGTCATATATTAATATATTCATGATTCTACATAACTGTCTTAAGTCATGCCTAATATTATGTTTATGCTGCATGATGTGGTTGTAATATGGGGAGCTGCCCCCTTCCATTCATTCTTTCCATGAACACACTCGTACACAGCACACACACACATTAAAATTTAACACCATTGTTGTTACTGTGCACCTGTGTGTAGGAGGGTATATGCACTCTCAGCCCCACAAGTTACAGCCAATGCAACATTTATTATGAGCTAGTTACTTACATTAAGTAGTGCGGGACAGGTATAATTCATCTGTAATCTGCATGCAGTTTGCGTGCATGGCAGTCCATAATGGCAGTCCAAAAAACTACGCAACTTTAGTCCCGCGTGCATTGTGCCTTTGATGTAGAACAACGATGACAAACCATACTTTCCTGATGCAACACTTTTTCACCACACAGCTGTTTTGGAAGCACGACAAGCAGGTCAAATTTGACCCAAGTTGTGAAACTAGCGTTTCTGAATTTCGGTTCCGCATTACGCTAGCTTCGCACCATACCGTTCAACATGAACCGAACCGCAACGTCTGTACCGAAACGGAAACGGTTAAATAGGAAATCACAAACCGTTAAACCCCTACCATATATAGCTATCAATACGACGCTGATTGCATTCTCAATGATTTCTAAGCTTTCCAGACTGAGTCTCATGGCGAAGTTAAACGGAAACTCGTTAGATCAGGATGGTCTCGCAAGGCTATGTAAACTCTGCTCCCAAGAGGGAAAGTTTAATCTCCCTCTGTATGTGTGTGTGTGTGTGTGTGTGTGCATGTGTGTGCGTGCGTGTGTGTGTGTTTGTGTAGAGGGGGGTAGAAATGGTCAGTGGGGAGGGTGTGAGAGACGGGGGGTTGGTATCTCGGCTCTCTTTGGAGAGCGCCGGCTCATCCATTTATACTTCAGTGAGACCATCGCTCGACTTTACCTAATCCATTCCCTCTCCTCGCCTCGGCCCCCGGGTAATTGCTTCTGTTTGTTTATTAATAGCCGGCGTTATCTTCAAGGATCCAGGCGCCGCGGGGGCTGCCGCTGTATTGGTGGGGTGGAGGTGGGAGCCGGGAACTTTACAGGGAGCACTGGAAGCTGTTCTGCCCCCCACTCCCTCTCCCTCCCTCTTTATCTACCTTTCTTTTACTCTCAACCTCTGAGGAATATTAATCGGGGGTCTGGCTTTTAACCCACCCCCTTCCCCCCCCCTTCCTCATCCCACCCATGGAAAAAAAAGAGCCAACCTGAGAGAGAAGCGAGATTATCCTTAGCCGGCAGGTCACCCCGTGCCGGGAAGTTGCCAAAGTAAACCGCCAAAAGTAAACCGCCAACAGGCGCGCGTCAGATGGCGAGGAGAATCAAATTTGAATCAATCTCAGATAGCGCCGGGCGTCTGGAGATGGCAAACGCCGCTCCGATGTGCCACAGGGAACATGAAACACACAGAAAGTCTCCGCTGCGCGCGCGGCAGGACGGGAGGAGCGGTCCCGTGACAAAGTGCCAAAAGCAGCCCCCCAACCCCACCATCACCGCCATCTTCTTAAGACTGGTCCGTTGAGCTGAGCGATGCAATAGGACCTTCTGAAGAGACTAAAAGGAAAAGACCAGAGCCAAGACCTTCAAACAAGTTGATTGTGAGTCATGGATAAGCTATCGCTTGTACACTGTAGTACAAATCTCCACTTTAAAAGAGGAATTTGTTCTTTGCTTTTCCATTAGATGAGATTTCATTAATTTAAATGTTCAATACCTGACAACATAAAAATTACATTTTGCAGAAAAAAATAGGAAAAAGCTACTTGTGTTTGTGGAATGTTTTATTTTATTTTTTTCTTGACTATTTCTCAAGTCTCCTCAATATATGTTAAAAACATGCTAACCGTTATGTTTAATTAAGTTTCAACACTATACACCTTCTCCCCATGTGTTTATTCTTGTTTCTCCATAACATTTCCAGGGAGCTTCCAAATGGTTTAAATGACACACATTTGATGACAATAACTGTAATAATCTGACATCTTAGCAGAAAATGAGTTGTTTGATGGAGCTCATTCCGTTTAATGGAATATAAATGAGTTTACCTAACTTTGACCTTGGGATTTTGCTTTGCTTCAGGCTAAGAAAACGAAAGAAGGAATCAAATTACTAGTTCTCAGAAGTTGGGTTGTGCACTTTATGTTTTATTACCACAAAGGCATGATTATCACTTAGATACATTTGATTAGATATTTCATACAAATGACCCGGGCACAAGCTGGTGGATAAGCTTCAGTGTAAATGTAAATTTACTGTACAAACGGCATAACCGACGTAATGTGACACGATGACAAGAAGCCATTTTACCAACATGAAGATGCCGATATTATATATCTATATTATATACTGTATGTAGCTTCAGAATCATAGGACAGCACTATATGAAGAGTTTAGCTGCAAAAACCTCTAAGTCCATCTGACATCTTTTTTTGGTTTTTGGTACTGGCCCTTGCCAAGGCCACGTTACCGTAACAACTACCACATGACTGAATTAACAGCATATAGACACTGACTGGGACTGTGAGACTCAGAGGAAGATATATTTCAGTAGATGACGGTTAACATCAAGTCGTATGAATATTGAAACCATCTGAAAGAGACGTGTACTAATAACTGTTACTGGAATAAACATCTGGCACTTCCTCCACTGATTCATTGTCTAGTAGTTATACATAAACTGTGCCAATCTAGAAGGAACACCTTTAGCGTAACTGCTAAAATTGGGTGGAATCTAACAAGGGCGATGAGTAGAAAGACAAGTGTTGCTTTAAAGTTGGTTTGAAGGAGAGTACCTTTTTAAATAAAGGTATTTTTTGCCAGATTGCATCTAGCAATATGAGCTGACCAACCTGGTTCAAATTCTAGACCCCATATCACATATGGCATCAAATATTTAGTTGCCTGGCCAACAATAATGTGCAGGGCGGCCTATAGTGCCATGTATAAAATCAAGCCATTAACCAAGCAATTAAATTAATTGACAGATTAATATATTTATATGACCTTATTTATGTTCATTTATATTTTCTGACCTTTTCATTTTTGGAAGAAAATAAGTTTGGGATCCAAAAATGTGGAGGACCCGCTGCAGTACCTCTGAGGACCCCCTAGGGGTCCCGGACCCCCTGTTGAGGACCTTTGTTCTAGACAGTATGTGGTGGTAATGCACCTTGTAGACAGTAGGTGGCGATAATGCACCACATGCAACATCCCCCACAGGAACAGCGCACAGCGCATTCAAACCCATACTGGTATTGATTGCCATATGACTGAACTAGGCCTGCCTAGTTTTTACTTGTTTACTAAGCACAGAACAGTGGCCTACTCTGTTGCCATGGTGAGGTGTGCTCAGGCCGTAACCTCTTTGTGTATTGGACGCCACTAGGGCTGTTGCCATAGTGAAGGGATCAGAGTCCCCGGTCGTCGGTGATGTCTATGTTTTGTGACAGGGCTGTTACCAGCAGGGTGCGACGCGCTCACCGGTAATCAACAGATGTGCTTGTGTATGAACACTGCCGGAGGGCATGTAACTGCACGCTACCTTGTTCCTGTTGACCCCTTTCACTTTGTTTTCCTGTGATCCAGCTGATGTTTCCTGCTTTAAAAACACCACTGCCTGCGGCTCTCTATCTCCGTCTCTTCATCTCGCTCTCTCGCTCGCTCTCTCTCTCTCTGTCTGTGTGTCGGTCTGTCTGTCTGTCCGCATGTAGTTCTCGTCACACTGGCGCTCTCGTTCTTCAGTTTCTTTCCCCTCCTCCCCTCTCTCCTGCAGACCGAGGGGAACCTCGGTGGTAATTTCATGGCAGGATAGCGAGTGGCACGGCAGAAATTACCCACTGCAAAATTGATCTAAACTAAACAGTCGGAAAGTGGAACAGCAAAAGGAAATGCGGCGGATTGTAATTTGGAGAGTCTGATACCTTTTTTTGAACTCGTGTTGCTGGTGAAGGACTTTGTGAGGCAATGTGGGATGCCCTAAACTCCCACTGCGACACGCTGTGAAAACGCTTGGCCGCTCGCCCCACAATATAGTCTGAGGAGCAACAAACTGTTTTCTTGTCAAATAAGGCCTAATCGGTCAATTTGACCTTGATTACATATACAGAAACATTATGCTTGATTACACATATACTTGATTACGTATACAGAAACAGTGTAGGCCTACGTAACAACAATTTGGTAATCATTAACATAACTGTTACATACAATTTGGACAATATACAGAACATAACATCAACATCAATGTAACATAACTGTCTCTCTCCCTTTCGCTCTCTCTCTCTCTCTCTCTCTTTCCTCCCCTCTCTCTCTCTCTCTCTTTCCTCCGCTCTCTCTCTCTGTTTCTCTCTCTCTCAACTACTATTTGTGTCCTCCTTTTGTACCACCCCACCCCCCTCCTCCCCTCACAGACACACACACACACACACACACACACACACACAAACACCTCCTTTACTCATCACTGACGGTGTCGGGGGCCGCGCTGCCATCTGGGCGGAGGCTGATAAAAGCTCATGTGCTCGGCACCATCCCGACTGACCCCCACCCCCCACCGGCCAAGCCTGACTTCCGGGGGCGATGGTGGAGATGTGGGGCGATGGGGGAGAATATGTGGGGGCCCACCACTGCTGGTTTCCCTTTCTGTCAACACATACACTCTCTCTCGCTCTCTCTTATATGTCACTTACAAGCCATAAGGGAATGTGTTGGACCATTGAATGAATGTCTGAGTGGGTTTTTATGTGTTTTTTTAAACATATTTATTTATGCTATTGATACATATATTATTTTATTTTCCTCTCTGGCACTGATCACGGATTCCACTTAATTTCGTTGTATTGAGTACAATGACAATAAAGATATTCTATTCTATTCTCTCTCTCTCTTTCTCTCTCTCTTTCTCTCTCTCTCTCTCTCTTTCTGTCTGTTAGTAAATTTTTTCAAAACCAATCGACCGGATTCGGGATGATTTAAGGGTTTTCTTACAGTAATACATTGTTAGATGGAAGTCACAGAGGTAAAATGAAGTATGTGACTGGTAAAACAGCATTTCAGTGGCGGAACAAAACGTAGGTGGGAATCCACATTTTTCCTTTACTCTGTCTGAATGGAGAAAGAAAAAACACCATCTCCGCTACCAGGATATTTTGGGAAGAACGGAACTGAGAATGAAGTGAATCTAGAGCAGGTGAACTACTGAAAATGCACGGTGGCATTTTTGCTGCATCACATAGTTTGTCCCTTGTGGGTTTTCTATGAGAGCAGAAGAGTGAGAAAGGGAAACATTCTGTTGATGTTCTGCACAACCACTCTGACTTACATTGTCATACAAAACATTACAAATAAGTAAAACATTGATTTTATTTTTATTATTTTGGTATACTGTACCTTGTGCAATAATATGACTGTATGACTATGCTGTAAAATAATGAAATTAAATTTTTTTATTTATTATTTAGTAAAAATTTGGTCATTCTTTAATTTAGATTTATTTTTATGTTGTATAACATGTTTATACGTGAATCACATTGAATCTGCCTCCTGTATAAAATGTGCTTTATAAATAAAATGCCTTGCTTATATAAATGATAAAATTATGGTATATAGAACCTTTCATTTCCTTCCGTTTTAATAATCAGTTTCCTTTCTGTGTGTGTGTGTGTGAATGTGTGAGTGCATCGACGTGTTTCGTGAATGTATGTGTGTGGCCGTGGTGTGCATGAGTGCATGTGTGTGTGCGAGTGTGTACATGTGCGTGTGCATTTGCATGCTCGCATGCATGTGTGTGTGTGTGTGTGTGTGTGTGTGTGTGTGTGCGCGCGTGCGTGTGTGTCGTCCCACAGGCCTGGATCTGAGGCATGCCCAGGTGGTGGCGCTATCCACGGGAACCAAGTGCATCAGCGGGGAGTACCTGAGCGGCCAGGGCCTCGTGGTGAACGACTGCCACGCCGAGGTCACGGCACGGAGAGCCCTGCTCCGCTTCTTGTACGGCCAGCTGGAGCTCCACCTCAGGTATAGCGGGGCGCTCGTGTCGGCTGTTTGTTGGGGGTTTCTTTTGGGCGCTCTTTACGTTTTATGTTTGTTTATATGTTTGTTGATGTTTTGTTTTTTTTTGGCTCATTCAGGCTTATTGTGGCTCTGCGGTTATTTATGGCTTTTGCTTTTTACGGCTGTTTACATCTGTTTGTGGCTGTTTGTGGTTGTTTGTGGCTGTTTGCGGCTTTTTGCTAATTTTTGGGGCTGTTTGCAATTTTCCTTACGCAGCCTATATGCAGGTTTAAGCACAGAAACTACTAGCAAGGCTTGCACCAGCACAGATACACCGTCTTGACTAATTCCCTCTACCTTGACCCACTCCGTTGCAGAAGCATTTCTCACGTCGGCATGCTTTGTAAAGAACTTGACTGGCCGAGGCCGATTCATCAGATTAGTAGTGCAAAATCTAGATCCCTGAATGTCATATTTGCATACACAGTAGCGACTTTCTGTCTTATCACAATGTCTGCCGGCAGCTAAGAAGACGTTGTGGCTAACCCAAAATGGCTAATGGGAAAGATAAGTCATAATGAAACGGCCAAACAAAATGTCACAACGGCCATATTTACACTCTCTGAAAGGACACGAGGGATACGGAAGAGGTGCTATAAAGAGTAGAGATGTGTGTGTGAGTGTGCATGTGTGCGTGTGTCTTTTAACAATAACATATGTGACGCTAAGACAAGAACGATTTTATTAAGTCTTCATCTTTGTGCACTGAAAGTCGTGGTTCTTTACAAAAGTGGGGTGGGGGATTCTTTTTGCTTTATCTTTCTCAATATATGGTTGTTGATGTTGTTGTTGGTGTTGTTGTTGGTGGTGGTTTCATAGATTGCAAGCCGCCTCCCGCCCTCCCTCCCTGCCCGAGGGTGGGCGGGCACCAGCTATGAGGCACTACGTTTTGGCGGGTCATGGGTCACACTGGTTGAGTAACACTAAGGTTAAACTTCTCCCCAGAGACCCCCGACAAGCCCCCCCTCAGCCTGAGTAATGTCCAGGCCTGGCAGCGAAGAGAAAATGGGCCCTCGGTCATCTAGGTGGGGTTGGGGGAGGGGGTGGATGGGAGGGGTGGGGGTGATGTGGCACTGTTCACCTGCCTCTTCACCGATCCCTCACTTCATCACCGGAAAGAAGAAAAGTAGCTTCCATTCCCCCGAGCAGTGATGAATGGCACTCTCTATCTAATCTGTCTTCTGCTTTTTCTCCTCGCCCACCCTTCCTGTCTCCCCTCCCGCTCCCCAAAGCAAACGGCCAGAGGACTGGGAGGAGTCGATATTCGTACGGCACAAGGACAGCGGCGGCGGCGGCTACCGCCTGAGAGACAACGTGCACTTCCACTTGTACACCAGCACGTCGCCGTGTGGCGACGGCAGGCTCAACTCGCCCTACGAGATCACCGCCGACAGTAAGGTCCCGACAGTAAAGCGTTTTTTCTCACGTCAGCGTTATCTTTCAATTGATTCTAATGGGAGCAACGCCTTTTTCCGGGCTTCTAAAAACGCCAGGAGCGTGGCGTGGCGCTGGGGGCGTTTATTTCACGACAGGCGCTGAACGCTGAAAGTTTGTCCAAGTTGAAAAATTTTCAACTTTGGGTGAAACGCCGCGCCCATCACTGTCACTGCTTCCCCGGCTGTCCAATCGCATCGGTGAAGAGGCGGGACAAATACTACGAGCAACCGTCACATTCTACTTCTTGCACACAACAACAACAACAATGGAGAAGTTGATAGTCAGATGATATCCCCGGACTACCACAACAATACTAACACGAAAAATAATGTATAGAATATTGCAAATGAAATAATTTGTTGATAACACAAACTAGCATGTCTATTTGCAACATATGAATTCCCACGGAGATTCTGTATCATAGCACCCAAAGCGTCTCAGCTGCATAAACGCTTCCTAGTGCTTTTTCAGCAGAGCAACCAGCGTTTTCAGATGAGGAAAAAAGCTTTGGTCGACATGTGGCCTAAGGAAGCAGGCTGTTAACAAAGACACTGGAACATTAAGAGATATGGAGCATCATAATGCATGTAAAATGAAGTAAAAGTGGAATGCTTCCGGTCTCTTAAGTGGGCATGTCGCTAGCGGCATGTTGTGAAGGAAGCAACGCCCAGACAGCTAAAGCTAAATCTTGTTTTTTGCTGCAGAAATACCGTTGTGGCCTCAGATTGATCGTAGGTACCTGGAAATTAATGTAGTGTACTCAAAACACCCATTAACACCCCCAGAGAGAAATAATGTGCAATATTGTGGTGAAGTCCATGGAACGCTGGGCCGTTCTGATCTGCACCTCCCAAAAATGACAATAAAGCCTATAGTTAAAGTTTTAGTAGGTCATTCTGGAGAGAGAGCTGTCAAAACAAAAACATCTCTCTCTTAAATGCCATAGGGTGCTTCTTCAGAAGCTCCGCCCCCTATATTGGAAACACATTGCCAAGGCTGGGATATTGTCTTTGCACCACTTTGTTTGTGTTCCCATTTACAGAGTCAGGGCTGTGTAGAAACACCAGATTATTCTATTCAGCACGCACAAAGACTACAGCTAGCGGATTTTGACAAAAAGTGTGTTAGCTTACAATAGCTGCCATTGAAAGTCAAGGTGCCATGCTGAGAAATTACTCTAACGCTGACCTCTTACAATACTGGAGGCATTAAGTCTAAAGAATAATGGAAAGTAAGTTAAAGTAGTTTGTTCTCTACAGACAACATTTTCCTGAAGGAAACTTGATTAAAGGGGCCGGCTGAAAAAAGAAGATATGTAGTAGACCTCCTTGGTTTTCTGTTTTCTGTTTATTTAGTCACAAATACAGATTAAATACACACAAATGTAAATAAGTGAAGTATTTCACACACACACTACTGCACCGTCGTCGTGTATAATCTCTCTCTCTCTCTCTCTCTCTCTCTCTTTCTCTCTCTCGCTCGTCCAGGTCATCTGCCAGGCTTTAATCATGGTTTATCGAGTGATCGTAGGCTGTGACTCTCAAAGCCCCGCTCCTCTGTTTTCTTTGCCAGCTGCCATCAAGGAGCTGGCATGCTTTTCATTTCACATTACGTCTGTGGACCCTCGCAAACACGTCGCGCTGACTATGACACTTTTGTGCTTACCCGTTGAAAATAAAATGTGTGTTCATGCCCTGTACGTTCCCTCTTCTGTTCTGGTTAGAAGCTAAATCTAAATTACATTTATATACAGAATATATTTTGCTCACACACAAACACACACCTTTTGTTATGTGTGATGCAGTTATATTTGACTGCATTAGTGAAAGTCAAATGGCACAATGAAGGGGATTAGCTAGGTGGAATTTATCTGTTAAATGAGTCTATGAGAATAAATTAAATAATACATATATCTTGATGATAATTTACTGAGAGAAAATCCATCTGTTAAAGGCACTACGAGGAGTTTTGGTGAAACAATAGCGTTTCCTAGGGTAAGAACTACATTTCCCATGAGCCCTGTGTTGTTTCTTCTTCACACAGAGCTAAAATAGACCTCGCCAGTTGTACGTCATTATGCCCATATATGGACTTCTGGGTCTAAGCGTTTTTCCCTATGAGAAAAATTAATGGCGCTTTCGATATTCTTCCCTTCCACGGTCTGTGTTTAACTCATATGTTGCAAACTTACCGGTTTTATCAAAGGCACATATTGCCACTGGAAACTGCTGGTGTTTCCACATTTCTAGACCTCTAAGAAGTCAAAGTAAGCATTTTGCTCCAGTGCATATTAAATACGTCACCCGGTACAGCAGGAAATGTAAAAGGCCAGGCTGTTATGTTACCATAGCAATTTACATTAGTAATTACAACGCTAAAACAAGTATACAGCAATTTATGTGTTATATTGACACTATTAAAATACCTATAAAAGCACATAGTTCCAAAGGGATAGGGTAACTTGCTGTTAGAAATGAGAAGGTACAACATTGAAAACACCCACTTTATTTAAAGCAGTAATGCGTGTAATCTGCACCGGTAGTTGACATTTTTACTTTTGCTGTTAGCAAACAGCATATAACTTGAAAACAAAGACCTCAACATATCTGAAATGTATACCACAAGCTCAATGTATTAGCACTGAATAAAACCAGAGCATGGTATAACCCAAAATGAAACTATAAGAAAAGCGCCATTCTGCGACTCGGAAGTGCTCCCGACTTCGAACGACACGACTGGGGAGGTCTATTTGGAGGTGTAGTTCAATCAGAGCCTCAGCCATATATATATATGCATGTCTCCTCGAAAACATTGCAATGCTCATGACCTACTTTCAAAGATCTCAAAGGTCAGTGCCTGGGTGTTTTATAAGTGTATGTGTCATCGTCACTATTTGGTACCAGTACCAAATGTCTCTTTCATAACATCCTATTTCATCATAAATGTATGCCGTCTCATTCTGATTTATTTTACATTAAAACATTTTTATGTAAACTAATTTAATTTAAAATCCCGGCGTCTCTCCAATGTCCACCTCTTCCCATGTCTTCCCCCCCTGTCCCGTGTCTCCCCCGTCTCTTCAGTGCACAGCAGTAGCCATCGCCTGGCCAGGAGGCACCGCAGCCACCTCCGGACCAAGATCGAGTCGGGCGAGGGCACGGTGCCAGTGCGGTGCCACGGCCCGGTGCAGACCTGGGACGGGGTACTGCAGGGCGAGCAACTCATCACCATGTCCTGCACGGACAAGATCACCAGGTGGGTCATTGGCTGCAGGACAAGATCACATGTCAGTGGATGTAGGGACAAGATCACCAGGTCAGTGGATGTATAGGGACAAGATCACATGTCAGTGGATGTAGGGACAAGATCACCAGGTCAGTGGATGTAGGGACAAGATCACCAGGTGGGTCATTGGCTGTAAGTTTACACGTCATGTGACACAATGTCACATGGGAGCACTGGGAAACACTCTTATTAGTTCATAGCTCTGTCTTTTAGCACATGTGAAGGCATCATGGCAGACAGACATAGAAACAGAACAGGAACACATAACACACATCAACAGATGCAGACTCCTCTATGGGAGCAGCTGACCGCACAAGAAAGACAATAGGCTAGTATTGACTGCAGGGTTAACTTTATTGGAAGATAAGCACTCTTATGAAATGGAGTGATCTCTGTTTAAATAAAGCATTTTCAAAGGTGCTGGACAGAGTCAGGGAAAAGGTTTGTCTGATATTTACCTTCCTACGTGTGTGCGTGTGTTTGTGTGTGTGTGTGTGTGTGAGAGAGAGAGAGTGAGTCTCCTTGCGATGGATTTCACTTCTATTAATCAGGTTGTTGACTTGGTTTCCCCATGTGCCTTATTTTAAACAACTAATCCCATATTAATGAATAGGTGAGCTAATCCCGATGTGTTTTTTATCCATAAAGCCTTATATAGATATACTGCTATCGTGACCCATAGATAACCAAACGAGCACGTTTCAATCTCTTCTGATTGTTGTGCCTCGTGAAAACTTTGCTAGTAGTTACCTGTGAGGAATACTGCAAACATGCCTCTACAGTATATACTGTAGACCAGGCCTATTCAACTCCGGTCCTGGCATGTTTTAGATCTCTCCCTGCTCCAACACAACTGATTCAAATGAACGGGTCATTATCAGACTTCTAAAAACCTTGAATCCGGTGTGTTGGAGCAGGGAGAGATCTAAAACATGCAGGGTGCGGCCCCCTAGGACCGGAGTTGAATAGCCCTGCTGTAGACTATGCATAGACTGTACCAATCTGACCATTAGAAATCTGGAAATAAGATAAACAAGTTTTGACGCTGCATTTTGATATATTTGTTTGCGCGGGGACAGAGGGTAGTGCATGTTACTGTGTGGTCCAGGTGGGCATACACTAGGGGTGCACAATATATCGACTCAGTATCGTTATCACAATATCACATGGAAAATGTTGCAGGAAGTGCAATATTCAGTTGATTTCATAGGCTGTTTGGCTTAGTTGTGTTTGATTTAAACAGAACAGTAAGATGTGTGGCTGAGGAAGCTAATGACATAATAGAGATCGAAGAGGAAACATTAGTGGCTATATATGACTCTCAGTTGAAAATGTGTTTTGATATATTATGCCTATATGTTGATGCATTTTTCTTTACCCTTTGTGTTTCTACTTATGTTTAAAAATATCGAAAATTAATATCGATATTGCAATTTTCATGATAAATATTGCAATATCACATTTGGTCAATATCGTGCACCCCTAGCATACACAGACATGCTTAAGCACCTACTGTATGTAACGCTTCCTAGGAGTACCGCCACATTATCTGAAGGGCTTAAAATCAAATTGTAGTGTGGCCTCATTTCTCCAGGCAGCGTATGGCCCATCAGGAGCTGAACTGGTGAATTTAGCTTGTAAGTGGCCCACTGTGCCCAGTGAGCCATGCCGGGCCTCAGCTGAGCCATTAATTTGCTACGGGAAAAGGATTGTGTAAAGTGCACACATGCTCACACACATGCTCTCACACACACGTATGCAGACACACTCACACACACGCACACATGCTCGCACACATGCTCTCACACACACGTATGCAGACACACTCACACACACGCACACATGCTCACACACATGCTCTCACACACACGTATGCAGACACACTCACACACATGCACACATGCTCGCACACATGCTCTCACACACACGTACACAGACACACTCACACACATGCACACATGCTTGCACACATGCTCTCACACACATGTATGCACACACGCTCACACGCACACGCATGCACACACACACACACACAGAAACACACACATACACACACACACATACACATGCACTTGCATTAATGTGTGCGTTGACACACAAAAACGCACGCACACACACACACACACACATGCACCCACGCAGAAGAGAAGACAGAAGACAGCAACGATAGAGAGCAAGGGTGGAGAGGGAAAGTAAAGGGGGGAGTTTTGGGGGGAGATGTGGAGGGAGGGATGGTGGCGCAGGTGAGGTGGGGGGCTGAAGCCCTTCTCCCCTCTCCTGTGGAGCTGCTGTTAATTTGACCAATTTGATTCAGTTGGCCGGGGCTGGGGACGGTGTGATTAAATCTACCCAGGTCACCATCAGGGGTGAAGGCAATTACTTTACAACAAAATATATAAATAAATGGAGTGACACCCCCGCATGCCTTGTGTTACCGCCAACTGACCCCCCCCACACACACACACACACACACAC
>JAODUH010077206.1:0-15721 GCA_027564835.1 Typhlichthys subterraneus
GTCTGGCCTCCATAGGCCAGACGTGTATATTAAAGTTATATACACATCTGGCCTAGTGATGTAGGGGTTAAATGTATGTATGTCAGTCATTCAAGAAAAATGTTATTGATATTTGAACTTTGCCATATAGGGTTCTCTCAGAAGCTCTGCCTCACACATTGGAAACGCATTGGAAAGGCTAGGATATTGTGTGGTGCGGTCTGCACCACTTAGTTTCCTATATACACAGCCAAGGCTGCTTATAAACATCAGCTAATTTTAACGGTATGCACACAGAACAGGGAAACTTGTGGATATTCGCTGAATTTGACCAAAACTGTATTAGTTTACAATCGATGGTCCCTTTTTAACGCAACAATCTTACACATTTTTTTAAATAAATAAATGTCCTACTGTGCATTCACAATGGCCACGGAATGGCCATTTTCATGTCTGATGGCTTTGATTACCAGCTTTCTCGGCGTGATATTTGCTGGATAGTTCTGGAAAGGTTGGACAGGCAGTGACGTCATTCATGTTAAATGATCCGAGTCATTAGGAAGTAATGTACTGGTCGCTGTAGAACCACAGATACCTGACCCCACTTCTCACCTGTCACTGTGGTTAGATGGACGCTGCTGTCTATACCTTGATACATATTAACTGTCCCTTTTCACCTATTATTATTATTATTATTATGAATTTACATAAAGCTCAAGAAGTTCTCTGTAGTTTGCTTTCTGTTTCTGATATTTAGCACCCATACAGAACGCAGAATGCAATGGTGCGACCTTCAGTTTAAGCCAAATCAAAATTGGCTTTTAAGACCAAAACCGAAAGTGTTCCTGCATGATATTTTAGTAGTGATTTCTGTAAGCAGAAATATGCATTGGGAAAGCCACTCCTGGTGTTTCAATGTGTGACAGCTGCCCCATTATTGAGTACATGTCACAGCGATTAACACTAGCTCAACTAATAATAGTTGAATTGTACTCAAAAGCCTTTAGTAGCTTAAAATAATACAAAATAACATAATAAGGAAATCTTGTACCTGGGATATTCACCACTATACTGTACTGTCCCACCACGGGAGAGCACACCATATTGGTCTGTGCCACAGCGTGGCTGCAGTGTGAAAAGGGAGAAAAGCTTTATCACTACACACCACTAAAAGCTTTCAGAGCGATTTAGCTGGCAACATGGCCAGGATAGTGGGTCTTGCACCAGGACAGAGTGGATGCAACCCTCCAAACATCTAAAGACATACAAAACATGTTGATGAGTTTTAGAAACAATAACATATTACAGTAGCTACAGCAGTATAGTTTTACTGCTGTTATATTTGTAAGGCAATCAACATGTTTAAAATAAGAATATAAATATATACTGTGTGTGTTTGTATGTACATTATACAGTATATGTATACTGTTTACTGTACACACACAGTATTTGCTTATGGTGTCATTAAATGGTCCTTTTGGCTTTGCAAGGAGTTTAAAGACAAGCCTTTTAAACTGTAAGCAGCCAAGCCAGACAGTAATGGCAGAATTGGCAGCGCCCAGAGTAAGTACAAGGTTCAAGACTCAATATTCACACTGGCAAAGGCCTGAGCCTTGTGCACAGTGCAGACGCCTATTTTTTTCTCTCTCTCTCTCTCTCTCTCTCTCTCTCTCTCTCTCTCTCTCTCTCTCTCTCTTTTTCTCTATATGTGTGTGTGTGTGTGTGTGTGTGTGTATATGTATATGTAAGTATATGTATATATTTAGTTTTAAGATAGTTTTTGATGTAAGAAGAGAATTGTGCCAATAAAGGCTTGGTTGAAGGTCTCTCTCTCTCTCTCTCTCTCTCTCTCTCTCTCTCTCTCTCTCTCTCCCTGAGTGGAAGTCTCACTTGCTGAAAGCAAGAGACTGATACTGACTGAAGGAAGACAAAACCTTATGGTTTAGTACATTAGCTGGAGGGCCATGGTGTTATCTGGACAAATTACGGATTAACCTTCATTTAAAAGTATAGCATGTTGTGTGCCATCGTGTTGGCTAGTGCCAAAGTTTTAGGGAAGTGTGATCTTGTTGTGGTCATTAAAGTTTTTGGACTTTCATTTGGGCCACTAGTAGGGCTGGGCGATATGGACCAAAAATAATATCACGATATATTTAGGTTGAATACCGATACACGATATATATCGGTATTTTCTATAAAGTGGGCTAAATCCTTCAGGCATAGAGAAAAAACAGGAAACCCGACGGAAATGTGAAATCTTTTATTTTTAGCGACATTAATTGACATATGTGAGCTTTCTTTGGTGGTCACTCGCTCCTGACTCCACTCCTCAGGTCAAGTGCAGGCATGGAGGGAGAGACAAACAAATCAAAAAAGTAATGAATAAATGCATAAAATGACTATATCGATATAAACAATATTGTCTAATCTTGTATCTCTTTTGAAAAAATTCCGATATACCAGTATATACCGGTATATCGCTCAGCCCTAGCCACCAGCCAGTTTGGTTTGCGTTCTGTAACGTACTCACTAAATGGACATTATACATTACGTAACAAGCCAAGCTAGAATAAGTGTAAAGAATTCCATATTTGTGTCTTTTGACGGTGGACGTTTCCCAGAAGAGGGAAGTTATCACCCTCCTGCTACCTTGAGTGTGTCTGAAGTTCCACTACGTTGGAAAACACAGAAAGCAGTTTAAGGGGAAGAGGGGGGCAAGGGGGGGGGGGGTATAAAGGATGGATGGACGGGTGAAGGAGAAGAGGGAAGGAAAACGTTTGTGAGCGCTAACAAAGGGGATTTGGCTACGTTTCAAAGGGGCGCGTGGAGGCTGAGGAGGATGAAGCGCTTCAGGATTCATTTACATCAGGCCTGACAAGCGCCTCACATCTCCCCAAGAGCCACGCGCCGCTCCGGCTTAGAAATTCCTACAGAGAGAGGGCCCTGCGTCTAGCCCCCTCATCTCCCCCCACCCATCCCTCTTTTCCATACCGGCTCTCTGAGTCTGAGACTTTCCTGTTGCCTCCTTTCTTCTTTTCTCCGTCACTTTCTCTCTCCCCTTTGCATGTGCACGCACACACACACGCACACACGCTCACACGCTAACACACGTCAGTCTTCAATCAGACGTCATGAAAGCGTCTGTCTTCTTGTCTTAACAATCCTCGTAGCGGCACACACTTGTCTCGGGCCTTCCTTTATCCCCTCAAGCTGTTTTTTCTTTTTTTTCATTTTTCTTTTTGGACTTGGAATTATTTCCCCTCTAACACCTTAAACTACTGGCAATGAACGAGAGAGACAGGACTCTCTAAAATGACAGGGGAGGAAGGATGTGTTTAAGACTATTAGAGAGAGAGAGAGAGAGAGAGAGAGAGAGAGAGAGAGAGGCATCAAAAGAGCAAAAGGGTGACAGGAACACTAGAGAGAGCGAGGGGCAGTGTAACATGTCTGGGACAGGCTTGTTTTATCGGCAGCATGCTTCCCAGACCCAGTATTTGGAAAGGGAGTCAAACGAGGAAGTGAGATTTGGATGGGGAACATTGAAGTGCTTTTTTTTTTTTTTTTTTTTTTTTTGAGGAGGGACCCTCTGAACAAATCTTTCTTCCTGCCTGGGTTTGATGTAAAACTGGAGTCGTGTCTCAGCTTTGACGGTATTGCCGGGTGTGCGATTTTTAATATTCATGTAACGAATGAGGAGGGGAGCGGAAGGAGGGCTTTTTTTTTTTTTTTGGTCAAACAGAAAGCTAATTTGTGACTGTGGCGGTTTTAGCCTGGGGCTCTTTCCACTGTTGGGGAAATGAGCTGGAAGATTAGCTCTATGTATAATTTACACGTACGTGCGCGCTCGCACACATACACACGCACACGTGCAGGTATACTGTGCACACTTGCAGGTGTCTATATGTGCTGGTAGCAACACATGCATATATATTTCCAATGATCTGTCTCTCCCTCTGAGGCAGTGTGTTTTATAACAGTAACCTGCAACCAGGCTTTTTACACACATTTTGCCCTTAGGCTCCAGATATAGTTGCTATAGGCTAAAACTATTATTAGCATTAATTAAAGTATCCCTATTGCAAGTGTATAATACAATTAAATGAATAGACTGGTAACATTTTTTGGGGTTGCATACTTTCAGTTACATTTGTGCTTATGGCATAATAAACCCATGTTTTAGTGTATTATTTGTTGTTTTAATCTGTCAGTATGAGTAATAATTAGATTATTTTATGTTTTGCTCTCACTGGAAATGATAAAGGCTACGTTCACACTGCAATCCTTAATGCTCCATTCGGATTTAGTGCTCAAATCTGATTTGTTTTGTTTTGCTGTTCACATTACCTGGTAAATGTGGCACGTATCAGATTCTAGTGTGAACGGATATGGGCCAGATTTGTGTGCAGTGTGAACATGGGGGTAGAACTGTGGTGACATTTTTCAATAACACAGCTAAATGTGATTGGCATACTGCAGAAGTGAGTCCGCGATAAACATGGACTAAAGCTTAAAGTTCACTTTGTCCACAGATTCATGACAGACATGTCAGTCTTTTCCTTGACGGATTGGAGCAGGACGGGACACCCTTTGACACGCGACCTCTGACCTCAGGCCTGCGTGACCTCAGAGAAGACAGCACCATGTGGCTGGGGCTCAGCTCCAATGGTAAAGGCTACAGAAGATCCTGTTCTAGGGTTTTGACTGGACACAATGGACCGATACCACCAAGCCCCACTCTTCTTAGTTACTGTAACTAGGTTGGACAAAATAGCATGGGCTATGAAAGAAAAACACACAGTTGACAGCCTTTCTAACAGATTCTAAAACTTTCTCTTATTGGAGGATATTGTGAAAATGGGCGGGGCTTGGGATCGGTCAATTGAAGAGTTAATATACTACAATTACAATATATATATATGTTTATATATATGTATATATGTATATACATATGTATGTACTATATATATATATATATATACTGTATATGTATGTGTATAGTACAGTATATATGTTTTTATACACTATATGTGTATATTGTAAATGTATGTGTACTACATGTACTGTATGAGTGTATGTATGTGTACAACTCTGTGTGTGTGTGTGTGTGTGCGTGCGCGTGTATGCATGCTTTCTCCCGTCTTTTATTGCTGAAAGAGTGGAAATACGTTTTTACCTAGCGGTGCCAATGACTCCTCGTCCATTCCCTCCCTAGCAGTCTTCGGCTACATGTGTGTGATTGATTGGCTGAA
This sequence comes from Typhlichthys subterraneus, assembly GCA_027564835.1. NCBI lineage: Eukaryota > Metazoa > Chordata > Actinopteri > Percopsiformes > Amblyopsidae > Typhlichthys > Typhlichthys subterraneus. The sequence goes on from JAODUH010077206.1 coordinate 5,229, forward strand.
GCTCAGAGCTGTAGGAGAGACATTGAAAGAAAAATGATATCCGTTCATCTGTGGGGTGATAAACGAGTGTTTTCCTTGTCGTTTGTCAGGCATTGATTCCTAGTTCAGGGGAGGTAGCATCTGATCAGCTGGAGATCACATTAGAGGCGGTGATCAATACAAGTGATTGTCTTGCTTGTCTGTGTGTGTCTGCAAGCTGGGATGTTAACCCGAAGGGCTGTGCATGGAATTCTGATCAGCAGATTGATTAGGTGAATTCTGATCAGATGTATTGATTAACTATGCCCCCTATATCCCCAGACCCCAAAAGGGACTATACATTTATAAAGATCTCTATTTAATTTTCAGTTTGAGAATTTCCTTAAATCAACAGTCTTGTTTAACCTTGATTCATATTGATTAGTCTGGTCATTCATATTTTCAACATTCCTGCCACCCTATATATTTTTACATTTCTCGTCGCTGTTTTTGTTGTTTTCGCCATATACTACAATACAGGCTCTCATTTATTGTAAACTTGAGAGAATATGGTAATAGGAAATTATTTCTGTTAAGTGATCTTAATCTTTTCTTCCTGTTCATGGGGGGTGGTTAAATCCTGGACTATGGATTTAGGATCTGCTGCTGTTGTCTTCTTTAGCTCAGGGCTGGTTACTGGACAGTAGGGGTGGGAATCACCACAGGCCCCAAGATACGATATTATCACAATACTTATGCCACAATACAATATTATTGCGGTTTTAAAAATTGCGATATTCTGCGATATTTTACAATTTATTACTTTTTCCAACTTCAAGTTATGTCCCCAAAGGATACATTTGACAACATTGGTTTGTTCACCTCACAAAAAATTGTATCGCTGCAAAATGTCATGCCGACTAACATTTATGACATGAACATGTCCTAAATATTGTATACACCAAGTTAAATTTTCATGTTCAATTTATATAATGAAATTGCGATACTTGGCGTCCGTGTCAATACAGTTTTGTAATCATTTTGTAATCCTCTATGCAGGAAAAAACCCTGATACACTGTATATAATTCAGTTCCTCTCTGGTCACTGCATTAGCCCAGAGACACAGAGCAACTGATGGAGAGGTATAGTAATGGACATATTACAGGAACAACTAACCGAAACTGCAGCGAGTCAGAGAGATGGGGCCGGTGAAGGGCAGAGCGAAATTCGGCAAGTCACAAAGAATGGAGGCTTCATAGCTTCACCTGTGTGCGCCATCAAGAACATTTGAGCAACGAGAAGTGGCAGAGGATGACACCAAGAGAGACAGAGAGAAGACATTGAGCGGACTACACACAGAAAGGAGAATGAAGGCTTACACCTTGCATCATCTCAGTAACAATAGTGAGAATGCTTCTCAGATTAACGTATAATCCCATTTCCGCACGCTGAAGAGATCCTGAGCCAAAGCCTTGGGCTACATGCGTGTACGCACACGCACACACACTGTAGTAGAATGCTTACATCTGTAAAGATACACAAACACACACTCACACAAACAATACTAGCATGCTTATACTCTTAAACAATATATTTCTGCATTTCATTTTCATGTTCACATGAATGTTTTCTTTTGTGGAACTGGAAGACATCAGACATGACAAGGCCTCTTCCTAACACTACCGTGCGCGCGCACACACACACACACACACATCCAAATCTAACCATGGCAGGGACTCTGTTCAAGCTTCAACATTATCCATCTTCTGTTTTTGGACACAGAAAATTGTTTTTTCAATATCATCTGTGTGTTTGTCCAAAATGTTTAGCTTGTTTTGTGTGTATGTTGCTTGGGGGCTTGTCTCTGTTTGTTGGTATTTAAGAGTCTTTCTAATGTGTGGTCCAACATTTACATACACTTTGTGTTTGAAAGTGTACTGCATGTGTGTTTGGCATGTTGGGTCCAGCATCTTGTGAGGCCTGTGTCAGAATGCCTACCAATCTTTTGTGAAAGCTTTAGTTAACAGTTACAAGTTAAACACAAGTTAAACTGCAGTCATAAAATAGAATATAACCTTGCTTGATCTACAGTGAGTGACTGCCCATTGATAAATGGTGCACTCTGCACTGAGGGTAATTAAGTCAAACTATATCATATTTTATTTTTTCCTGTACTTTTATTTGTATTTTTTTTATTGACATTTTTATGAATGAAAAGTGTATGTAGAGTATACAGTATACATTTGTATTTTTCTTTGTATATTTGTTTTTGTGTGTACATATGTGCTTGTAATTCTCTTTGATAATGTACTTGAAGCAGCCCATTGTATAAACATTGGCTAACGGCTAAACTGTGATATAGTAAACACCAGGATAATGAGTAAACCCATTCAGGCTGTCTTAATAGTGTTTAACCGCTGCATATATCTGACTCAATAAACAGAGCATTCTTTCCAGCTGTTATCCAGATACTGATAAGATAAATCTACTACACGGCCATTAACATCACTGTGGTTTTTGCTCCTCTCCTCCCCTCTCTCCAGGGAATAATCAGTTTGTCGGGTGGATGCAGGACTTTAGATTTTATCCTGTCACACTGACCAACAGGTAAGTTGGAAAGAGCGGGGAGGCCCAATACGGGCGTGATGATGTGAAGAAAGAGGAAAAACAACTGTTGTAAAGTTACCGTGTTTATTGCTAAGGTGGGATGAGAGGGTCAGTACACAGAAAGAGAGATCAAGTGTGGGAGGGAACGTCGGGCTAATCATTGCATCTCTGGATCCATACTGCTCGGAGAGGATTTTCCTGGGAATCCAATACCAGGCAATTAGTGTGGTGCCCACTAGTGATGTACTCTACGCAGTACAGACAAAGCACTATTTAGGAGGTGGAGGAGGAAGGGGAGTGGGAAATGATTAGTTTCCTTAATAATTTACTAGAAAATTGCGATTTCACAAATGCAAACCCTTTTCAAGCTTGAAGTTTAGTCAAAACGTTCAACGAATGTATTTGAATTGTACTGTTTTAAAATGGGCTAATTAATGAATGCGTCAACAATAGTGTATCCTTTGGGTTTATTCGTGTTGCTTTGACTACTGAACAATGGGTTTTCTGACGCCATTGGCCGAGAAGAACATGTGAACGGTTTAGTCGTAACGCTGTCCTAACCACCAGGGAGATAGTGGAGGTGTTTTCGGGGGTTCTGCCTCACCTCCATGCCCAGTCGGAGTGTCGCTGTCCACCCAGCCATCCCAGGGTCCACCCCCTGTTGGAGAGGTACAGTAATGCAGTTATCTGCATGATCTGCAACACTTGTTCTTAACCGTTTTTGCCCTATGTACCCCTTGAGCAGTTTTGCTAATGTAATTGTACCACCATACCTGTGTTGATTATTCTCCTAAATGTGTTCTATACAATGTATTATATAGAACACATTTGTGTTAGCTAGTGGATTTGATTGTGTGCAGTTTTCACAATACATTTTACAGTAGTTTGATTACAAAAAACAGTAACTGTTATCAATTACAGTTACCAGCTAAATCGTGGAATCAGATTACAGATATTTTTTCAACAAATTGGATGATTACTTCTAGGACTACTATGACATTTAAAAAGGAAGTTTGCAGGAAGGAAAATGCTATTTTACTACTGTATTGTCAATACAGTGTAACCCTAATGCATGAATTAAACCGACCCCACGTGTCTCTGAGAACAGATACTGCATTCCCAATGCGGTTGAAGACACCACAAGCAACAGAGTGCTGAGGCTCAACCCTAACGCCCATCCCCTAAGCTACGTTAACGACCAGGACATCGGCACCACCTGGCTGTCTAAGACGGCGGTCAGTCAGAGAGAGCTGGACGAAGGCGTCACTGTCACAGTGGATCTAGCTAATGGGCAGTACCAGGTAACGGAGCTTGTGCCGCTGGAGCAGACGAGCATTTGCGCAAAATGAAGGGAACGCAATTGATCTTTCCTAAGCCCCGCCACTTTTTGCATGTCCTCCAATAACATTTTTTGAATCTGACGGAACCTTCCGTCAACTGTTTTGCTGTAAGAGAGAGAGAGAGAGAGAGAACTGGATTTGGGGGCCGTCCACATTCATGCTCTCAAAAGATTTTCTGAAGTGTGTGTGTGTGTGTGTGAGCATGTGAGCAGGTTTGTCTGTGTGCATTGCAGCATGTGTGTGGATTGTGTTTGTCTGCAGATGTTTGGTCCAACGGATGAGCTCGTGTGAGAGAGTTGTGAATTGGGTGGAGTGTAGCTGTGTGTGTGCGCGTGCACGTTTGCTCGTGCACGTGTGTGTGTGTAAATGCTGGATTGGGAGCTGTCCTGACTTGGGCTCTCAGCTCAGCTGCCGAGATAAAAGGCACAGCCCATCTCTCTGAAGTACGCATGTGTGTGTGTGCGTGTGTGTGTTGGGTGTGCGTGTGCTCCAGACGTAGTAGCTTTAATGCGCTCCCTGCTGTGTGCCCCACTGTCCCAGCCCAGACTGTAGTGGGACAGATAACGCACGCAAACACACACTGATGGACACACTGCTAACTCAAAAACCCTTTATCGTAAAGTTGCCTTTGCACATTCCCGGTGAAAAGTCCCTGCGACTTCATCCATATTTTGGAAATCTTGAATTTATCCCCCTGGGATCACACACATACACAGGGGTAGATTAGCCCCGCGCCGGTTTTGGGGATTAGTGGGTACACTGCATGTGCCGACGTAGGCTAGAGCCCCTTGACGTAGTCGTAAGTCCAACACTGGACCCGTGGGTGCAGCAGAGGTGCCTCTTTTCCTCACCTGGCTTGTATCACGCTGCCTTCTGTGTGTGTAAAGGAAAACATTATCTCACCTTGTTGTAACATGCCTTGCTAGAACTCTATTATTTATTTGTTGCTGTGATGGTGATTAAACTTTCACGTGTCTCCGTGATGTGTGTTCCGGCCTGTCACTTACCGCTGCATTTATACTTCCACCCACTTCCTCTTCAAGTCAAACATAAAATAATATTCTAAATCATTCCCCTCTATTGTCCTTTTATGTTTGCATTGCAACACTTTCTCTTTCTCTGTATAAATAACAGAAACACATATCAGGTTTTGTTATCCATATTTGTATAATTATTAAATGTTTTTATCTCTGCAGTGTATATTTATGTAATGTATATTTTGCTCATTCTAAATCTAGCCCTGGGTCTTCTAGGTGTTTTACATTATAGTTCAGTTTGGCGGCCTCTTGCCAGAGTCGGTTGTGATCCAGCGGCGAAGTAGTAACACCTCAGAACCTCAGAACGGTTCCGCTGATGAAGCGACCTGGTCTGACTGGCAGTATATGGCCAGAGACTGTGATGTGTTTGGACTGCAGAACAACGGGCCGCTGCTAAGACCAGACTCTGTCAACTGTCTGCAACTGGCCAGGTAAGGATGTGGGACAGACAACGGGAAGGAGTTCCTTGTTTTGTGTGAAATAACTAAGGGCGGTGTATTGACAAGAATATGGCAATACCATACGTGTCACCATACAGGGGCCACGATTTGCTATATAGCGATATATTGTGATACTGTAAGCAAGGTGAAATATTGCGATTTCTAATTTGAGGAAGACGAAGAATGAAGAACGTGTGGAGTCGCTGCAAAAAATAACAAACACTTATTTGTTGCAACTTGCTCAGGGACTTCAGATGGAAATGAGCTTTAAGATAAATCTGGTAACAAGCAACTTTCCTCTTTGGCTACGTTTTCATGCACACAATATTCCGGTTTTTGCCCTTATTCACGAAAAGTACAATATTCCTACTTGGCTGTTTAAAATTAATATTCTACTTACATGTCCATTTAGATGCAGCTGTACATATTACAATGTATTTGTCGTAATTCTACATCCTTTAAATAATTTTGAGGGGTGAGGTTAAGTGTCCAACTAATCAACTTTACAGGCAGAGTCTAGCTTACAGGCTAGCTATCTTATCTCTAGCGTCTTTGCCCTGGCTGGGGAATATGGGAAAATATACAACGATACTCACCTACCTACAACAGTGAAGCCATGACCGCGGATCCTTCAATGATTTACGTGATACGGGCGGAACAAGTGACTCCCGGCTGCCAATAAAACTTGCGATTATACCCCCTCTCAGGTAGGCAAAGGCACATTTATGAAACAAAATATTTTAGTTTTTCTATATTCAAATTAAAAAATGTCTAGACAACATCACACATTTTTAAAATATTTAATTTTAAAATAAAATAAATTAAAAAACTACTCCAAAATGTAAATATTACATTATAAAGGTGACCAAAAAATGAAACTTTTGAAAATTTAAATACATTTTCCATTTATATATTAAAACTTTTTTTTTTTTATAGAACATTGAAATAAAGAGAAGCTGTAAATGGACCCATTTACAAGACACCTATCAAATTCTAAATATAGTCAGAATAATAGTGGAACACTAGAGTGCATGTAAACATAGCCTTTCAGACTGACGCTCTACTGAAGGTGATTGGCGAGACACACCACAGTGTTAGCAACTTATGAACACAAAGCCAAACACATGCAGCAGCCTACACATCTTGTACGGCGATGAACGCATGGCAGAAAGCACATATACACATACTTAATATAACTGCTGCGACCCTATTGGCTGCTATGGTCTGATCTCTGAAGATGAGAAGATTACACGCCAGATAAAGACGAGCACCCACTACAGTACACATGCACGTACGCACGCACGCACACACACACACATGCCTGGTCTGGCACGGCTATGTACAGTGGTAATTTTATTTGATTGATAAAGTGTACAACCTGCATCTTCCCGGTAGTTCGGTGTTGATTAAGTTAATTTGGAGCCATAAAGACCTGTGAAAGCAATCTGAGTAATTGCTACCGTAGAGGTGACTGCATTTAGGCTTCTCAGTTATAACGTAACGTTATTACCACAGAGAAGCCAAAAACTGTACTCAAGTAAAAGTTACCTTTTAAGTAATAATGACTCAAGTTGAAGTATACGTAGTCACCTAAAAAATGACTCGAGTTAGAGTAAAAAAGTATCTAGTGAAAAGTCTACACAGTGGAAGACAGTGGTGCACTGGGTAGAGCGGGGCGACGTGATCCAAAAGTCGCTGGTTTAATCCCGCTAGCTTCTCACCAAGTGTCGAGGTGTCCTTGAGCAAGACATCTAACCATAGCTGCTCCCGGTGGTTGGCCGCACCATCACCATCGCTGTCTGAAAGTGTGTGTGCATTGGTGAGTGTGAAGAAATACTGTACAGTGCTTTGAGTGGCCGGAAGGTTAGAAAAAGCCCTATATAATAAATGCAGTCCATTTACCATCTACTCAAGTACCAAGTAGCCTTTCATGATACACTTTCTTTCATCTTAATTTTTAAATCAACAGAGCATGAATTTAAATATCCAAAAAGGTGACGCTGTCCTACTCTTACTGTTTGCACCTACATCACGTCAGATTAGCACAGTGTTGCCAATTTGGCAACTTTCTCACTAGATTTTTGTTTTTTTTTACGACTTTTTAGACCCTCTGTGACTTTCCTTCTTTAAAGTGAGTAGTGACACATTTAAAATATTATTCAGACCACAAGAGAAATGGTGAGAAATAGCCTAAATGAGCTGCTCAGAGTAATCGCAGTCCACAGCTCATGTCAACAGTGGTGGGATCTCTCCCTCTCCGCTGTCCTCAGGTAGCAAGTATGTGTGTGTGTGTGTGTGTGTGTGTGTGTGGCAGGCAGGAGGAGAACGTTGTTTACCGCATCAGTTTCTATGGTTACGTTGCTTGACACTCGCTGTGAAGTGATCTTTTCGGCGGCACCAGTCAGGCCCAGTGATCTACTTTGCATACCGGAAGAACAGTTGCGAGATCGTTCGCATTGTTTACATTAAGTATCCTTGAAATTGTCGGATTGATGTAGCGAATAATGACTGGAATATGGCATTATGTATATATAGATGTAAAAGTAAAAAGTATTTTGCATTCAAACTACTCTAAACTCTAAACTAGCTTCAGTGCACAGTGGACATGGGTTTAAAGGTAAACTAGCTTCAGTGCACAGTGACACAGGTTTAAAGGTAAACTAGCTTCCGTGCACAGTGGACACAGGTTGAAAGGTAAACTAGCTTCAGTGCACAGTGGACACAGGTTTAAAGGTAAACTAGCTTCAGTGCACAGTGGACACAGGTTTAAAGGTAAACTAGCTTCAGTGCACAGTGACACAGGTTTAAAGGTAAACTAGCTTCAGTGCACAGTGACACAGGTTTAAAGGTAAACTAGCTTAAGTGCACAGTGACACAGATTTAAAGGTAGCGTGACACATATGACAAATGTAGAGGTTTGCTTCATCTCTGATTTTGATGGCAAGTTTGTGTCGAGGGTGTTGAATTCATGCTAGTTAATTATGGATTTCTCTTGTGTGTGTGTGAGTGTTTGTGTGTGTGTTTGTGTGTGTGTGCGTTTGTGTGTATTTATTTTAGTGACGTACCTTATACAGGAGGCAACATCACTTTCAGCCTGCTGACTCCTGAGCCGAATCTACGGCCAGGATACAATGACTTCTACAGCACCCCTGCTCTGCAGAAGATGGTACAGGCCACCCAAATCAGGATGCATCTAAGAGGGCAGTACCATACTGGAACGGAAGAGGTGAACCCCCATCACAGATACTACGCCATCAATGAAATTACTATAAGTGGCAGGTAATGGTACTCACAGAACCGACTGTGTGTGTAAAGTCTTACTAGGCAGTTAAGGGTTTATTTTTTAGTTAAGAACATATCCTTATCTAAAAACATGCCTAAGTGTCTAAAATAATATATAGTAGATATATTAATCCAAACCATTTCACAACACAGTAATTGCAATAATATTTAAAAATAGGGCTGTCAGACGTGAAAATCGCGATATTCGCGTAATTAATTGCCATTAATAAATCTCATATTTTTACCTGTTCAAAATTTAACTAAATGTTTTATTCCAAGTTTTATATTCTTATAACAATATATGCCAGCTTTAACCACATTTTTTTATACATTTAAAAAAATGTAATAAAGCAATAAATAACACAATAAAGTAAACATATTTCCTTCAAAATCAAGAGTGATTCTGCATTTATTTCAAATGACCAACTTTGATCTGTTAGGGGTTTTCTTTGCCTGTGCTTTGGTAGACTTTAAAATATGTCACCATACAGTATCCAAATTTCATAGCATGGGGGGGATCTGAAAATGTGTTAAGATTGATTTATTATAATAATGTGTGTTTATAACTTTAAAGCTTAAGAGTAGCTGCTCTTCGTGATTGCATACACATCTCTTCATTAGACAGACAAAGTGACTGCTTTCTTATGACTGTGTAATTATGGGATTATGCGAGAAGTAATCATCTCTGTCCCTCTCTCTCTCTCTCTCTCTCTCTCTCTCTCTCTCTCTCTCTCTCTCTCTCTCTAAGATTTTTTAAATAGTAGCTTGTTACCCTCAAGTGGCAGAAACAAAGACTTCTGAATTTTCATCTGCGTATTGCTTTTCAGAAGAGACATTAACACATACTGTAAAGGATTCAAACTTGAAGTTATTTAGCTGCACAAATAATCTTTGTGATTATTTTATTACATCCTGTCACACCCTATAGCTGGGCTATTCAACTCCGGTCCTGGAGGGCCACACCCTGCATATTTTAGATCTCTCCCTGCTCCAACACTGATGCAAGGTTGTTAGAGGCTCTGATAACGACCCGTTCATTTGAATCAGGTGTGTTGGAGCAGGGAGAGATCTAAAACATGCAGGGTGCGGCCATCCAGGATCGGAGTTGAATAGCCCTGCTATTGTGTCTCACCCATTTGTCTTTGTGTGTTTCCTTTGGGTGTTTCCTATGCTTCCTATGCTTCAGGGTCTCATCGGTCATTGGCTCTGACACATCCATGTTCAATTCCACACTATATGCATGTTTGGCATGAATTGATGTGAACGTACCAGAACACGGACTGAAGAGCATTCTACAGACAGCCTTTACAGGGGAAAGATCAGTTTGTTTTCAGGTTAGGTTAAAGCAGACATGAGGGCCGGGGCGGGGGGGAACTTGCCACGCAGCGAACAAGAAAATGAAAGGATGGGTAGAATGAAGAAAAGAAGTAGGAAAGCATCTAAATATCTGAATGAATAATTTAATGACTGACCTGCGTGTGTGTGTGTGAGTGTGTGTGAGTCCTGTGCTGGCTGCTATGCAGCGCTGATATTTCTCAGGCTGATATTTCTCAGGCTGGCATATATAAATGTTGAATGGGGGCTTCTTAATGGCCCTACTGCTGCTTGATGGACAGAATACAAAAGAGAGAGAGAGAGAGAGAGAGAGAGATGAGCAACGTATTTGTTTTTGCTTTTTTATGACTCTTGGAATGGGGAATATGTGCATAGTTGCATTTAGACCTCAAACATTTTCTTAGAATTTACCCGAGTATGGGTTCTTCAGAAGCTCAAGAAGACAGAAAGGCACATAATGCAAGCATTGTAAAGCCTAGTTTCTTTTTTATAT
>JAODUH010077238.1:0-15720 GCA_027564835.1 Typhlichthys subterraneus
ATATACATACACACACACACATATATATACATACATACATATACATACATACACACATATACATACATACACACACATATACATATATATATATATACATATATATATACACACATACATACATATATACATACACACACATATACATATATATATATATATACATATATATATACACACATACATACATATATACATACACACACATATATATATATATATACATATATATACATACATACACACACAATTTTTTAAAGAAAACAAATCGTACCATTGAAGGGCAGCGAACCATATATGGTCACTTTATTGACTATGATATGCACCATAAAACTTTGACATTTGGAAAAAAGTGACAACAGTAATAATGTATTCTAATATCCTAAAACAAATTTTGAATTTCTAAGTATTTCATTTAGTGCCCTCTAAAGGGTTTTAAGCAAAGACCATTATGCACAAGGGTAATCACTTAGCATTGATCATTTTGATCTATGGCTAGGGAGCATGCTATTAATGAAAGGACACAAGACCAATTACCTGCAGGTCAGAAAGCATGCTCAGTAGACTTCTCAGTAAGCTACGATCGATTGCCTCCCCGCTACGCTCCCTTTCGATGAGAAGCAAGATTCCATCGATGGTCTTACTTTGGACCTTCAGGTCACTGATGACGTAGAACCTAAAGAGATCCAGGCCCATGTCCCTGCAGTCCAAAGACGCTGTGTTCAGCATCCATTTCACAGAAAACTCTGGTGTTACATTATTTTTCCACAAGAACAACTCACCAGATTGATGGCAACATTGAATTCTGTAAGACGTAGGTGCGGTCCAAGAACAAAAATATACTCCTAATCATTATCTGCATGAGAAAATATAAAATAAAAATGAATGCATTCAGGAATGGTTCTAAACGATGAATTTGTGTTTATTATTAAATACACAACAGCTTATTACAACTTTTACATGTCATAAAATAGAAAATATTATCATACGCACCATTTGTCTGCAATGGTCTTGCCAACATCTATCTATTTTCTTAAGAAAGAGCACACTGTCCATGGCATCCGTAAGTATAATGTTAAGGTACAAGTGGGCTTTTAATTCAAAGTTAAAGTACAACACTTAACACATTCTAACCCCAATAATTAGTAAATTAGTAAAAAGGATATTCTCTGAATTGATCAATTTGGGCCTTGATATGGTCTTCACATACTACCCTAAGCTGTTTGTAAAGCTTTGCAGAGATCTTGTGGGAGCAGAGGTTCTCGACAGCCTTAGAATAGAAAGACATCAAATGACGCATAAAAAATGTATAGGTATTTCAATTGTTTTTGGAAACATTAGAACAACCTTGTGTATTTTAAGCATTGATTATTTGATTACTGCCATATTGCATATTTAAATGCACTCTGTGTATTGTAATTGTTTTGTGTTGTTGTTTACCCGTTATTGTATAATGATATCATGGATTTAGGTGTCTGCAATAAAGTTGACAGGGTGCATCACTCTCTATACTAGTGGTGTGTGACTTGATACCTGGTAGAGCTCCTCTAGATTGTACTTGATTGAAGTGCTGTTTTGTATGGCTTCTACTGCATCCTTAAGTTTTTGCCAGGTCTCCTTTGTGTAGTTCTCAGGTAATTTGGGTTTGTCTGTGTGCAGAACATGAATTTGAATTGTTCCCTTAAAACATGAGAGATTAGTGTAATCAAAATAGTACTTTAAATGTAAGGCTAGTTACATTAGCATTCTTCTAAAAAAAAAAATATAATAACATTGGTAGACTACCTTTGAAGTTTTTGATGACTAGTTTCTTTGCAGCACCAGGTTTACTGTTGGAAAAGGGGTTTGATCCTGCGGTTTTCGTCAGTCCATTAGCATGGTGCCCTACACCAGCCGGCAGGAACACATTTTTGCTCTTATTAGAGCATGAAGCAGATTCCTCAGCCATCTTCACATCAAGACCAATGAAATCCACTGAATCCTCGAACCTCAACTTCTTCTGGATGTGTTGGGAAGTGGAAGAGAAAGAAGAAGAGGGGGGATTCAGGGTTTTAGGAGATGAAGAAATTGTGTCAATATCTTCCCTCTCAGAACTGTTTATTTTCCTCTTCTTCGAAGATGTGATACTGCTGTCGTTTTTGACATCAGAAGCTGCTGCTCTAGCCTCCTGGGTTGGCGGTGGGGGATTAGGGGAAGGTAAACCTGTTGGAAACATGAAAAAATGGAATACAAATTCTAATAGCCAGTCTTCTAATCGTGAACCTCCAGGTGTGCCGGGGATGAGATCCGTGTCGACAGCTTTTCTCGAACAGAGTATAAAAAAATGTTTGTCTAGACGTTTTCAAGTATGAAATAAATTGCAAACTACACAGCCCCTCTTGAACCCCTCTCTCTCTTTCTTGTTATTGCTGGCAGAAGAAAGATGGTTGGCTACTGCTTCCTCTTTTGGCCTGCCTTTTCTGACCACGTTGTAGAGCTGTTAGAAATGCGTTGAAGCCTGGGACAAAGACTATTATTTTCAGTTCTTGTGTCGAATATAGTTACGTTTAACTACATGGCAATATAACGTATGTTGAAAAACTCTGGATAAATTCACATAAAATGCTATTCGATGACCCCACCGGAAGTACTTTGTACAAAAAAATATACTTTTTGCAATAGCTTTTCCCCCTTATTTAGATGCCCTTACATAGTTGGTCGCGAGATGGCGCCATAGCAGCGCCGATGAGCTTAGCCCGTTGTTATAGACTGGTAACAGTGACACTGCCAACTTGCATACTATAAATATTCCATTATTAACGTGATAATGTTTATATTCCCCCATTGGACAGATCCTTCCATTTGCAATCACATGTTCAATGTAAAATATGTCCTGCTCTTAATATCATGCATTTATTTCCAGTAGACATACTCGCCAATAATAGCCTACAACACTAATCCATATCGATAATATATATGGCTTGGAACCGTCAGTATGTTTTGTGTAGCCTAATATTATGGAACGATGGTTGACCATTTAGGCCTACTTGAGAATACTGGTTATTTACTAAACGAATAGGCTATCCTTTATAGTTTTTATTGTATCATTATTTATTTGCCTAAAATGTATGAAGTGAAGGTATTATATTTGTAAACTATGTGTAAACTATGTGAACAACTTTATGTTATAGTTATACATAACCTTCATTGTAAAATGAAGATTTTGTAAGAGAAACAGAAATATTTGAATTACTTTAAAATTAAATAAATAGCATGGTGTTTTTCATATATGAGAGTGGCAGAATCTCAGGCTATAATGCATGTACACTGATAGTATTCAAAGCACTTCCATCAGTTCTGTTTAAAATATTGGTTATAGTTTTTGCTTTATTCCTCTAATATGAACATATATAATGTGTCTTTTGAAAACAATTTATTTTAAATGTATATCATATAACAGCTACAACAAAATATGACAACAAAATAAAACAACAAAATACAACAAAATAAAACAAGGCCATTCTTAAAAAATATGATTGCACGCATTATATTATATTAATAATATAATAATTAAAAACAAGTCTATAGGCTACGTTTATATGTTTTTCTTTTCTTCAGTGGTGTGGAGTAAGGTGAATTTGACATGTAATAATATATTTCTTGACTCTTAAGAGTACTTGATGTGACGGGGTATTTTATTATCATATACATGAAGCATGTGCATATGCTGCATTCAAAAATACCATACTGTTTGGTTGATTGGTTGAGAAAACTGACCTGCCGTATGTTTAACGTAAAAATAACTGTCGTAAAACGACGTAATTGTGGCCTTCAACACTGAAACAAGCGTGGAATTGATACTGTACATTATTTGAATAATTGCAGTTTGTTCTTAATAATTGTTAGTTTGACATAATACGAGCTGAAAAGTATTGATATAATCAAGTATATCCGGTAAAGGAGAGCCACGAGGATGTTTAAGAAGTAGGTGCATTATATATTTTATATAATAGTAGTTATCTTACATTTACAGTACATTAGCAACATTGCATCTTTCTTCGATAGGTGACTAATCACTGTATTCAAAGCATTTGATAAGACTCGTTAAGTTAATGAAATGATGGTTGGTAAATTAGTCAAATGAATCGGTAATATACCACAGTGCAATGCAATTGTTGCTTTAAAGAGTCATGTATAGTCATGTTTAGTTGTGAAATGTGTGTACAGTGTATCTCAAAAGAATGTAGTGTAACTTGCTTATCGTCAAGCACCTCATGCTGGCTCATCTTTTTATGCAGCTGATTTTACGTTTTGTTTTAGATTTGATGAGAAGGAGAACGTTTCCAATTGTATTCAGTTGAAGACATCAGTAATCAAAGGAATAAAAAACCAGCTGTTGGACCAGTTTCCTGATATTGAGTCATGGCTCAACCACATTATGCCAAAAAAGGACCCAGTCAAAATAGTGAGATGGTATAGCTTGTAATTCTATTCATACATGTCATTTCTGTTCAATGGCATTATCCAAACATTTAATATTCTGCAATTTTTTTTCTCTAGCCATGAACACATCGAAATTTTAACAGTGAATGGGGAACTGCTATTTTTCAGACAACGAGAAGGACCATTTTACCCTACTCTTAGACTTCTGCATAAATGTAATAACAAATATTAAGATGTATGTATAATTTTGATTGATACATTCCCAGTATCAGACAATCTTTTATTTTACAGACCCTTTCATACTTCCACACCAGCAAGTAGACAAGGGGGCAATCAAATTTGTCTTAAGTGGAGCTAATATAATGTGCCCAGGGCTGACGTCACCAGGTGCTAAACTCTACCCGGCTGCCACAGACACAGTAGTTGTATCCTTTCCTACACAATTTGCTATTGAATGTTTAGACTGTTTGTTTAATATAGGTAGGTAGTTTGTGGTAAGTATTTTGTGTGTGTGGGCGACTTGCAAACTTATTCATATCGTTGAACTTTTCCAAATTTTGTCACATTACAACCACAGACGTACATTTCATTTTTTGAAATTGTATGTGATAGACCATGACAAAGTGGCACATTAATGTGAAGTGGAAGAAAAGTGATACATGATTTTCAAATTTTTTTTTTTTACAAATAAAAACAGAAAAGTGTTGCATGCAAAAGTTTTCAACCCCTCCAAGTTAATGCGTTGTAGAACCACCTTTCGCTGCAATTACAGCTATGAGTCTTGGTATGTCTCTACCACCTTTGCACATCTAGAGACTGAAAAGTTTGCCCATTATTCTTGGCAAAATAGCTCAAGGTCAGTCAGATAGGGTGGAGAGTTTCTGAACAGCAAATTTCAAGTCTTGCCAGAGATCCTCAACTGGATTTAGGTCTGGACTTTGACTGGACCATTATAACACATGAATATGCTTTGATGTAAACAATTCCATTGTAGCTCTGGCTGCATGTTTAGGGTTGTTGTCCTGCTGGAAGGTGAACCTCTGCCCCAGTCTTAAGTCTTTACAGGTTTTCTTCCAAGATTGCCCTATATTTAGATTCATCCAGCTTCCCATTAACTCTGACCAACTTCCCTGTCCCTGCTGAAGAAAAGCATCCCCACACCATGATGCTGCTGCTGCCACCATGTTCCACGTGGGGATTGTGTGTTCAGGGTGATGTGCAGTTTTTTTTTTTTTTTTTTTTGTTTTGCATTTAAGACAAAAACTTTAATTTGGGTCTCATCTGACCAGACATATTCATCCAGGTGTATGCTGTGTCCCCCACATGGCTTGTGGCAAACTGCAAACGGGACTTCTTATGGCTTTGTTTCAATAATGGTTCTTCTTGCCGCTCTTCCATGATAAAGGCTCGATTTGTGGAGTGCACAACTAATAGTTGTCCTGTGAACAGATTATCCCACCTGAGCTATGGATCTCTGCAGCTCCTCCAAAATTGCCATGGCTGCTTCTCTGATCAATGCTCTCCTTGCCTGGCCTGTCAGCTTGGGTGGATGGCCATGCAAGTCTTTCCAGGTTTTCTTCTCAGATTTCCCTTTATTTGGATTCATCCAGCTTCCCATCAACTCTGACCAGAGTACATTTGCAGTTGTGTCATACTCTTCCCATTTTCAGATTATGGATTGAACAGTGCTCTATTAGATGTTCAAAGCTTGGGAGATTTTTTATAGCCTAACCCTGATTTAAATGTCTCCACAACTTTATCCCTGACCTGTCTGGTGTGTTCCTTGGGCTTCGTGATGCTTGATGTTTGTTCTCTAATAAACCTCTGAGGCCTTAACAGAACAGATGTATTTATTCTATATATTAGATTACACACAGGTAAACTCTATTTACTAATTAGGTGACTTCTAAAGGCAACTGGTTGCAACAGATTTTATTTAAGAGGATCCGAGTAAAGGGGGTTGAATACTTGAACTTCAAATTTTTATTTTTAAAAGAATTCTAAAACCATGTAAAATGTTCCTTCTACTTAACAATTCTGCACAACCTTGTGCTGGTCTATCACATAAAATCCCAATAAAATACATTTACGTTTGTGGTTGTAATGTGAAAATGTTTAAGGGGTATGAATACTTTTGCAAGCCACTATATATAAAAGTAAACAAATGCCAGATTAATATGCAAATAAATTGAAAACTGCATGTTCCTCAATTAATGACTGCAGGCTATAATGGCAGAAGGGAAACAACATGCACTTTGTGTTGGAGTTATGAAGATGTCTGCAGAAAGCATGTAAGTTTAATCTTTTCCATAGAAGCACAAATGTTACTGTAATTCTCCCTCCAGATATGTTGATCTGTTTTTTCCAACAGAGAAAAGGTGAACAAAGGAATTGGAATTGAGAACGTTCATTATCTTAATGATGGATTGTGGCACATGAAGACATATAAGTGATGATGTCAGTACATTCAACACCCCATAGAAGATGAAGTCTTGACAGCAAAGCATGAGCTGCCAGTCAATTGTTTACATCAATGGACTTAGCTGTGTCATTTGCTGGAGGCTTCAAGTCTATCACTATGATACACAAATAAACATAATCTGGCTGAAAGTTGAAATCTCTATTGGTATTTTGCAATGTTGCCAAGATTAACATTAATTAACCAACTGTGGGGAAGGAAGAACATTTCTATAGATGATTTGATTAATTTTTTAAATAAATTTGGAGGTAAACTTTTTAGTTTCCCCTCCTTTGTAATTAGGATAGTCACATCAAATTATCTATTTTAATACTCTGATCACTTGTATACAATTCCTAAAGCAAGTGATTCAGCAACACACTGTAAATTATTACATGATATTATTTTATATTTAGAACCCCCATAGCCCCCGCTTAATGTGTCTACCCCCCCCCCCCCATGTTCGAATATGCACCCATGCAATCAATACTATGAAGAAGTCACCTCCAGATTTTAAAACAAATGGAAAGGATTTCATTAAATGGTAGTCATTAATCAACAACTAAATGGTAATTGTACTGACTTTTATGGAATCATGAGGTTTTCCCTTTTTTCAATTTGGACAGACTTCACCCTTCAAGCTGAACATTAGTTCAGTACTATAGTGTGCCCACTTTTTAACATGGCAAACTCTAATGTAACTGGGATTGCAGGGCAACCATTTTACACATTACCACATAGTAATACCATAGACTCTTGATTTATCTACTAAAGTTACTCCAGAAATTGTAATATCCTCCATTAGCATGTTAAATTATTTTATTTGCACAGGAAATCTTAACCAAATTACCCATTTCATCTGCACACTGTAATCATTACTATTAGTTAGCAGACATTATGTTCCTTCATTTTATTAACACGTGGAGCCATCTTGTTGGATAATTAAATGATAAACTCATAATGCATACCTATTATTCATCACGCCCTATTAAAGACTTGAAAATGCGGTTAATTTCAGGGTACAATGCTAGTTTTCAGCAACAATTGTTAGGCCTATAAACATCACATTAAGTATGTATCTTTCCTTATGTATTACTCCATAGCCCTCTTAAAAATGAATTGTATTCAAGAAGAAAAAATAAATTACACAGATTCTAAACACTGCATTTTCTGTTATCTCTGTTTAATTTACCCTAACTACCTAACAGGAGTCTGAATGTTCTGCACAGTGCAAAGTGTACAAAAGTCCAAAAGTAATATCCGAACCCACCATCCATTTCTATAAAGAGAACCAAGAAAATAAATCTTCCGAAAAAGTCAGTTTGCAATCACAGAAGCAATCTTAAAAACACATTTTCCACCAGAGGAATGTGTGATTAGTCATTGTCTGAACCTTCAGGAGGGAGAAACACCAATGAATCATGGAAATCGTGCCCGTAGGGGCGAAGTCTATAAACACCAAACATCATGACCTGCATTTGGTTGGGAGACATCCCACTGAATGTGATTGCCATGTCCGAGCAGCAGCTCCCCACCACATTAGTGGGGTTTTTTTTTATGCTCTCTGATATGAGGCTATCCACACTCCTGCTGTTGAACAATCCCTTTCCATAGAGATCTTCTCCATTCTCTGCAAACACGCCGGTAAACTTAAGACAAACCGCCAGTTGCTTCTCATCACTCAACTTCCACAGGGTTAGCTCTTGGCTTGGACATTTCTGCTCATCTTGGAAAACATGTATAAGCCTTTTCAAAGCTTCATAGCTTAGAACAATGCCACTTTCGTATTCCACATATTCAAGCTCCCCCGACTTCATGGCATTGCCAATGTAGAAGGGTTCGTTGGCATCCTTAGCCAGAATAAGGTACTTTAGGTTTTCAATAATGGCAAATGTGGTGGGTCGCGCCACAAAGAACCAACGTAAATCACCAGCATTATCATAGGCATGCATCAAGGCTTTACGTAGCCTAGCCCAATCATCTTTTTCATTAAGATTTATTGCATCTAAGGCTTTTGTTGACTCTGATGTGTAGAACACAGGCTTGTCACAATGTTTACTCCAGGTATCTTTGGCAGTAGCCCAATAAACCAGGACCTTGGGTTGGACCATAATTATGCAATACACCTGTACTTGCTCAATTAGCTCGTCCATCTGAGTTTTAGTAATGTGCTTTAGCTCATCTTTGCTCGGGCCCTTGACATGGTGGTGGTGGTGGTGGTCCTCTTGAAGGGGTGTAATACCAAAAGTGAAATTGCCAATGACTGCCAATACCAAAGAGAACATGGCTCCCATGAGAATCCCCTTCAAAAAGGAACTGCCCTCTGAAACCATGACTGGCATAAAACACTGAAAGAGAACAAAAAATGAAATTAGCTATTTAAACAATTGCAAACACTATAGTTTTTTTTTATCCTGACATTAAGCTAAATAATCAAAGTATATACGTAGTACAATGATAATGTTAGCAGTACCTACGACCAAATCACAACCGTGCGGATATTCAGTCTAACGCACTCCATCTCCTGTGTTATTGCTTAAATAACTGCCGGTAAGCAGGTACGGTACGGCACTGTAACAAGTGCTAAAATACTGTACCTCCAGAATGAGTTTGTAAACCATCTTCAGTAGACTAGTTCTCCATGCACGATATACATTTAAACTAATTATCATTAGTGTTATTACATGTTATTGGACGCCGGTAAAGCATTCACCTCAATAATTTGGTACGGTACAGTACGGTAAGCAATCTCACCTTAAGACACGACATAAACACGAACTGTAATTAATAAACTATACCTTAGTTGTAACACCTGGGAGTTGTGGAGACGTTTTCCTTATCTCTTTATTACGTGGAAGCCACCTGTCCTGTTCTCACATATCCGGTTAGACAACCACTAGTCGAGTTACCTCGATGTACGTATTTGTTAAGTTAGCTAACACTTCACGCTTGTAAATAATGGAGATTTCCGGGTTCAAACCCATCACGTGACCTGGTCAACCGACCAATGCGACCATTTAACTTTGTAATAACCGACCTGTGAATTTAAACAAGATAGCCTAATGTTTATTCAATCTTAAATACCCCAATTGTCTTGGGTCTTATATATATGTATCTATATATATATATTCGGAGAAATAAGATATAGCCTACATGTTGTTTTTCTATTTTGATATTTTAAATAAATAAATAAATTGACTACACACAAATTAGAACACACTGGATATTGTGTTTATATAATAATAAGATTCTGAGGGTTCAACTAGGCCTAGACCTATATGATCAAATAGAAATTGTGGTGGTTTGGTTAATTAATTCATTTCCTCCAAATCATAACTATCTTTCTGTAGTTTTCCAGATTTGCAACATTCTAATTTAAAGATTATAGTTTTTTCTACTTTTAATAACCTACTTTACTTGTATCGTTTTGGTCAAGTCAACACAATTGTTTTAGGCTTTTGGTCTATCCTTATTTCTATTGCAATTTCAAAGGCAACCTTCAATCACCTGCCACAACATTGATTTTCAACTGATTTTGAGGATGGAATTATTTGAGAAATTATCACATAAATAGTCCTACAACTAGATTCCATATATGCTAGATCTTATACAGTATTTCATACAACATAGAAAGCCTATCAAAATATAAAATTCTCACATTGTAATTTTTCTTAGTTGTTATAGTGGATCAACTGACACAGGCACATCACAGACACAAAAAATGGTGGCTGACCTAAAGCACCTTAGCTTGGGACAATCCACTGATTGCATTTGGAGAGTAAACATTTGTTTGGGCTTTCTGTACAAGCACAGATAGGCTTGGGCTGAATTGACAGGGGCCCCTCAATTGCACCTATGACAACTATTCCATCAGATCTAAACCATTACCAACAAGACTGGACTGGATGATAATGTATTGATCAGGGTGTGATGGATAGCCAAGGAAGATATAAAAGCAACGTTCTTAGCCAAGGAACAACAGTCCCCACCTGTTCCTCTGTAGATTTACTCACCATGTTGTCTATATCACTGTTTTATCTTTTAGCTGTGTTTTGCACTGCAACGACACACTCTCTACCACTTTATCCTGACACAAACCTGGAATCACAGACAGGTAGGAACTATTTGTATGCTGTTTTATGCTTTTATGTATTGACATCTGCAATAAAAAGTACCATCACACAACTGTTTTTCTCAGCAGATCTCATACAGAAATTAGTGGCAGAGGTGGAGGACAGCAATGAAGATGACACAGTCCAAGGGGAGCAGAGAGAGGCAAACAACCTGTATCCTCTGCTGATGCAACACAGTGGAGGAAAGGGGTCTTGGAATAAAGGTAAAATATGCTCCAAGGTATACACATGCTTTGTTCTAAAAAAAAAAAAAAAAATGTTTATAATACTATACATATGTATGCGTATATATGTATATATATTGAGGCTTCAACTGATTTCTCTTGAGGCACTAAAGATGTGGTTCAGCAAGGCAGCTACACCAACATGGTAAGCCTGATTAAAACAATTATATATATTAAGCAATCAATCCAAATGTTATGCACTTTATAAAACACAGTTTATTAAAGTGCCGTACACTTACAAGTAAAAAATAAAAGTCTTCAAAATAAGTTAAAATACAATAAAAACAGAAGCAAATGTTATTGTTTGATAATGTCTTTTAGAACCTTTATAATCATTTAAATGTTTTACTAAATGGTCTAAATTCTTAAGATTATTATATTAAAAATGACTTATAGCAAAGGGCATCTAGTCATGAAGCTGATGCAGGTATAATCAAGATCACTGTCGTATGTTTGTGTGTCTCAGCTCGATGATCTCAAAGACGTGGTTTGGAAGCTGGCAGCATCCGAAAAGCTGCGATCTCAGGGTTTCCTTAGATCAGAGCAAAGCTTGCCTAAAACCAGTAAGAGGGGTAAGCAATGACAATAAAATGGCATTGCCATTTCATTAAAAGCTTTTCCCAATGCTTTCTTTTTAGAGTTGTCCTATTTGTAATTGAATGTTGTAGCCTAATGTTATTTTAATTTTAATTGAAATAAGTTAGTTACTAGTTACCAGACTAAAATTATAATCAGTAACATAATTTTTGGATTACCTAAATTTAGTAACATACTCTGATTACTTTCCATTACTTTTCGATTACTTCACGCCTAAACATTCTTCTTTGAAATTCCATCCAAAGCAATTCACTTGTTTGGCATGGCAAATTTTTCTATTTTTCTATTTTTGTTGCCGTTTATGTTGCTCACAGGATCAGATTGAAGTAGGACTTTATTTCAATGTTTGATTGACTTTAATGAAAGGTTCATAAGAGAACAACCGGTTGTTTAATGCATTTGTCTTCTGCACACTTCCCTTTTAAATTTGAAAGTAGTCCTAGAAGTAATCATCAAATAAAATTAAAAAAAACCTGTCATCTGATTCCACTATTTTAGCTGGTAACGGATTGCAGTTTGCAGTTACTTTTGAAAGAAAAAAAAAAAACTTACATGTAGCTGATTACATGTAACCAGTTATTTTACAACACTGCATATACAGTAGGAATTTTCTCTTTTTGCACTATAGGACCATAAATACATTGGCATACAATTTTTTCTCATGAATTCATTCTGCTTTTTTTTTGTCTTGACAGCTTGTTTCTGGAAATACTGTGTGACCAACTAGAAGCACCTTAACCCATGCAGAAAGATTGGGATGTGCATATTTGATCTTTGCGTGGTGGTGGGGATCACCTTCCTCTCATCATTCTTGTGGCTGAAAGTGAAGATTCATCTTATAAACGGATATTGTTTTGCTAGTTTGTGTTGTTTTTTACATAAATAAAAAATTAAAATGATGAAGACAAATATATATTTAGAGTTAATAATATGGTCCCTTTTTTATGTTTTATGTGAACGAATGGGGAATAAACATAATTCACGAGACCGGCACTTATCTACATATCGATGATGAAGACAAGTAAATGCATAGGTGGTACATACCGGTAAAAATGTGTCGAATTGATGTTTTATTCAACATATGGCTATTTTTCAGTTATTCTCCCACCCACAAATACACATATCCATGTGTCCAAGTTTAAATGCCACATTTCTACTTTTATTTTATTAATTTAGAAATGTGGCTTTCGCCACAAGGGGGAGAAACACCCCCTCCACACACACACACCTACACACACAGGCACACACACACACACACACACACACACACACACACACACACACACACACGGCAACAATGAAACAATGACTAAATACAATGTAATTATTTGCTATTATCTTTAGTGATGAATCCAAAACCATAGGATTAAACAAGTAGATAAAACAAGTGTTTTAAATCACAAGGCAAAACAATACAACATACAGGATTCGATTTTCTATATTATTGTAGACATTTCATTTTTTTTTCTTTATTTTTTTTTTCTGCAGTTACTTTGATTAACAGTAGTTTACTTATATACTGTATTTAACATTTTAAGATTTGATCAAAAACATTTAAAAATAATTTTATTTACACTATTGACAAGACAATATGCTATGGTTTATTATTTTTTCTTGTTGGCCACAGTGAAGTAAGCCTTCTCAATCTCAATATCAGCCGGACATGTCTGGCTGAATTCCTCTCTCTTGTAGGCATTATGAAGATACCGCCAGACCCCTGTGAACTGGGCTGGGATGTCAAAGTCACAGTACTTCTTGGCAGCAATCTATATATTTTTAAGGGTGATGAAAATATAAGTATAACATGTGTTTTGAGAAAATAAAGAGATAAAAACTATAAATATGCATAACTATAACCTCTAAACTATACTAAAGTATATGTGATGTAATGTATCACCTTGATAACATGCAGTTTAGGTAGCAGGTTACAGTCAGCTAAAGTGAAGTGGTTGCCATCCAGAAACCTCCGCGTGGAGATGGTAGTGGATTCTCTCGAGTTATGGTCAATCTCCTCCGGGAGAGGAGAATTCAAATAGATGTCCAGCCTCTTAAACTCCCGCAGAAGGTTTTTCTCATGGACTAATGACAAACAATGTTAAGAGATATGTTTGTCTTGTACCTTTTATTATCATTAATAAAATAAGTTTG
Organism: Typhlichthys subterraneus; assembly: GCA_027564835.1. NCBI lineage: Eukaryota > Metazoa > Chordata > Actinopteri > Percopsiformes > Amblyopsidae > Typhlichthys > Typhlichthys subterraneus. The sequence goes on from JAODUH010077238.1 coordinate 13,983, forward strand.
CTTTAAAAAACTATTGCAGGTTGACCTGATAACCATAACCAAATTTCAAGCTATTTAATTGCATACAGTACACTTACTGCTGTTATTTTGACTGTTCTTGATGAAGGCAGAGAACTTTGCAAATATGTCAGCACCCACGTCAAAGGACTCTTTGTTAAGTGGGCTGAGATGAGGGTATCTAAAGACAGATAGACCCAGGAGGTGTATGTTTAATGTTATCATAGAAAAGATATTGTGAAAATATTTGAATTATAGAACATATATAGGGCCAGTTTCACAGGCATATATTAAGGCTAGTCCTAATTTAAGTTATATTTTTCAATGTAGATCTTGATTTAATTTAATATTTTTAGTTTAATTTATTATAGTCTTGGACTAGACTTAATCCATGTCTATGAAACCAGCCAATGGTGTTTTTAAGGCTTTTAAAAATGACGATGCAGTGGCTGTGAGGTTTAGAGAGAGGTTTGCTATGAGGTGATCTTGGTCATGGAAGCGTGGACAAGTGGTGTCTTTGCTTACCTGGGGGGAGCAAGTGTTTGCTCAAGAAACTCTTCAATCTTAATGAAGTCTGTCTTGAGAGTGCCGTTATAGAGAAGGAAAGGAGGATTGGTTCCAGGGGCCAAGTCCTTAAGCTCAGCAGGTTTCCTGAATACACAGAACAGGACAGAGAGAGGGTGTTAACAACTAGTTGACAATTTTATATTCAATCATTCAACATAGTCATACTGCACACAAGGGTTATCTTCTATTTCAGATTTAAGAGTGGCATATTGTTTTCAGTGAGTATAATGGTTATCTATAGCCTGTCCAAAATGAAAGGCATTCCAGATGAATGACTTCAATAATGAATGTGGATTCTGTTAGTTACACAGAGCAATATGGCTGAGGTTAGCTATGTTCAATGACTGTGTTGAATCAAATTCTTACATGAAAGACTGCTAGACACTCTCACACACACAGCTCTTTGTACACTTTTAAATGCTTTGGGATTACAAGTGCCTCTATTTACCTCTAATACTTAACACTCCAGTGAGCACACCTTTATTAACATCTAATAATGTGTTGGATTGATTCTACTGGTCTCTGCAACACACCCCTCAGCCAGCTTGACATGTGCACATGTACAGGTGTTCTTACTTCCGCATGTCAACAGTGGTCACGGTAAACTTGACTCCTTTCAGCCAAAGCACCATAAAGAGCCTTTGGCAGAAGGGGCAGTTTCCCACATTCTCACCATCATGTCCAGCCTGGGGATGAGGGGGAGAGAAAATAGAGTTTACAATGAACAGTGTACACTCTTAGGAAGGACCGTTTGTGTAAGTGTTAAATCGGACACAAACGCTTACATTTGTACACATGGGTATAGAGACAATGCTCATTTCATTTCACACCGTGTTACATGCTTTTAATACAGTGAATGTGTATATAGGTTAATACAAAAACATGTCATTTTAACATGTGAAGTCCTTGGCTTCACATATTTTCTGGAATTCTGTGAACAACGTCACAGGTTGTGTTAATTTTAAATGATGGAAGACAAAACAGCCACATTCAGGCAACACAATAGAGTGGCCTACTACACAGAATGTGTGTTATTTTCTACACATTCCTTCTCTGCTTCTTTCAAATACCAGCTATAGGAAATAACATGGTTTGGTCAAAAAAGATATCACATCTATATACAGTATATATATATATATATATATATATATATATATATATATATATATATATA
>JAODUH010077259.1:0-15718 GCA_027564835.1 Typhlichthys subterraneus
TGTGTTGGAGCAGGGAGACATCTAAAACATGCAGGGCTGCGGCTCTCCAGGACCAGGGTTCCCTACCCCTGCTTTAGGGAATAGACAGTTTGTGTTTAAGCCAAGACACACACCCTCTTTCTACACATTAGTTAGTCAATATCCAATTTATAATAATACTCCTAGGACCATAGCAACAAAATTGTGAAATTCTAAAGATTGGTCTTGAATATAGTCAAAAGGCCACCTACGTTGGCAAGTTAAACACATTTGCTAATGTGCCTTTATAGTGTGGCTACCAAGAAAAAATATTTGGATAACTTATCTGTACCTGTCATGCCTGTATAGAGACATAAGATTAGTCACTCTGCAGACGTTTAATGCCCACATATTGTGAGCATTATATTGCATGTAATGTTGTGACTTTGTTAATTCAGTGTATTTACACTGTTTCCTATATTTTATTTGTTGATCAACATTTTTCGCAATGTGAGGTAAGCCTGGAACTATGCATCTCATAGTAAGGTTAACATCTGTGCTCATGCCAATAAAACATTAAAGTTTAACTGCACCCCAGCTCTGAGCCTGACCCCACCCACTAAATGTACTACTTGCTAGTACTTGCTAGTACTTCAATGCTAAAACAGTGTGAGTGGGCGGAGGGGAGGGGCTTAGAGGGTGAACCCCATTAACATTAACTTTACATTTGAAGTTGATGTCGTATGAGAGGGCCGATGTCGTATGAGGAGTGTACCATTGAAAACCTGCCAGGTCCTGGGGTAATTTTTTACGGATATGACGTGTAGATCTGTTTTTAACCCACAAACAAACTAGACATTTGTCAATATTTGTCAATATTGTGCCAATATATCATCAATGCTGTGTTTTGTCACAGTTTAACCCTATTGCTTAGCCTACAGCTCAAAAAACATGTAAGGGTGCAGTTACACTTTAAACGTGTAATTTTCTCTTGCCATTGCCTACATCTTAGCCCTTTTCTCAGATGAGCCTCAGCACTGCTGTGCCAAGTAGAATACCAATGTAAGGAACGGAAGAGGCCATATCCCTGCCTGCTTATAGTGGTGGCTGCCATGCATACTTAACATTCCTCACAGTTGACTGTTTGAAAGCAAGAACATTGTGTGGTGTGCTTACTTATACATCATTTGGCCAGTCAACTCAAGAGTATAAAATATGAGACATGCTCCGGGTAAGTGATTAGTGGTCTGGCATAATACCTGGATTGTTAAAACATTTGCAATTTCAGAATTTCAGAGCCCCCTCCGTAAACAATCCAGGAAGAGAGTGCTAATCCTTACTACGGGGCACTTGTCTAAGTATGCACACCAGGGTATTTCTAGCATGGAAACTACCTAAGGAGTTGTGATAGCCTAAAAGGTAGCTAAAGGAAGAGCATTTTGGATACTGATGCGTTAAACTGCAATTATGATTGATAACTGCCCACTTTTCAGAAGCCATTAATTTAGAGTGTAATACTTTGCAACCCACATTATATCAACGCAGGCAGGCTGGAGTCAGAGATAATTTGCCAATGTTGTTTTATTCCATATAATATAGGCTGTCAATCACTGTAACATTGAGATGTGTATAGTGCATACAGTAGCGTCGCTGATTTATACATTAGCTTGTCACAACTTTCAGATTCTTGGAATAGTTTGTGGAGGCTGCACTTGGGCAACAGCATCTAGGGCTGTCCCGAATACCATTTACAGGGTTCGAATATTTGATGGTATTTCCAAACGAGTATTGAAATACTCTCTCAAAAACACCATTAAAAACATTTAACTATAATTAAGAAGAATAACAAAAGTAATATTTGATTCCTAGCTTCAGTGAGCACACATGTAAACATAGCCACGTGCTCAAAATGGCCACTTTAATTGACATGTCAATTGAGCCAGTCAGAGCTGTCAAATAGCATATACCTCCTGTATTACCCAATAAGAATGTGTGTTGAATGAATAGCCTTGCTCTCTTCTTACAGAGCCAATTGCAATCAATTGTGTTGATGACACAGTGTAGGGCAGGCAATTACATTTCAACATGTGGGTTTATATGGAGACAGTAGGGATTAATGGGAAAACATGCATGCATAATGTGAAAAACGAATACTCGAATCCCAATATTTAAATCGAATACATATCCAACGAACGAATACCTGAATAATCAAATATTTGGGCCATCCCTAACAGTATCAGTTCATATAGTTGCCACTGCCCTGTTTAGTCCCAATAAGGATGTAGCAGCCAGAGAACTCACCTCATGGTATTGGCAGGTTGGTGTCTGTGACCAGCTCAAACCAAAAGCCTGCTTATGAAGACGACATGCACAGATTGAAGGTATTTGGTCTGTGGACACTGGCATAAGCTATAACATTACACAAAGGATTGGAACACATGGCACTCATGATGCTTTTACGGGCAACCATGCAATGAGGCTACATTCCATCCTTTATAGCAAGTAAAGAGAATTTGTTTTTACTGGCCTCAATTATGACAACGTAATCTAATTGTTTCGCTTAAAATCCCTGGAAGAGGTTAGGTTAGAAAAACAAAGAAAAACATTTGTAAAACAATGGAATTTGACCAAATCCATCCAGATAACTTTGTTTGGTGTTTATACATTAATAACTTGTAAGATTCAGTAATAGGCTACCTTCTGGTCCATTCATACAACATGTAAGAGTATGTTGCCAAGGAGAACAACAATGATTTTAGTCAAGCCATTAATGACAAGGAGGTAACGCACTAAATGATAATGACGACATCCCTTGTGAGCTTGTTAAATCGGACCACACCAAAGATTACGGGTCCAAGTATTCATGTTCTTTGCTTCACACACCGCACTGACTTAATAGCTGTAATTCACACAGGGCTGCAAATATCACAGGAAGGACAGCATGCAATTTCTTCCCCATCAATATTCCGTCTTGCATTAATTATTCATAAGCTTCAGCCAATATTTATATATTGTTAATATGTGATATTGATTTATGGGATTACATGTTCTTCTTATCTATGTAAATGTCAAGACATTCTAATGAGGTAAGAAGGCCGTAGCAGCCTATAGTACAATCTAACCAAAAGGAAGGCGTTTCTCTTGTTGACATAGAGTTGTATAACAAACTCACATGTCATGTACACTGCACATTGAGGTCAGGAAAAACAGAAGGGCCTGTGTCAAAGCTCACTACCAAAAGCTCTTTGTTCAAAGGAGGTCACAGAAACCAGGCTATGCCTTTAATTCTGGCCTATGTATGGCTGGATGCTATCTATTTGTCTTTTTGCTTCCAATTTCTGTCTCAGAGGTATGTTTTCATGCTCGTCTGCTTCTAAAGTGCATACCCCTCCTCCCCCTAAAAGGTGGAGTAAGAATGTTGATATTTCACCTCAACATCAAAACAAGCACACCTCTACCTTCAGTGTGCCCCCTCAGGGGCACACTGAAGATACAGAAGATACACCCCCACATTGGACACTGCTCCTTGCCTCTATAGAGCCTGTTGAGGCTGTTGTAGCTGGGCGTGTGCATGCGTGTGATTGGCAGGCAAGGTTGCCACCATTAAATCAGTTTCAGTCTTTTTTTTACAGATATGCAGGTGTTATGTAAGCCTGTGCTTGCTACAGTAGCTTGTCAAAATAGAGTAGAAACCCTGAAAACATTAGCAGGTGTTCTGTTTTTGAAGACGGTTACATCACAGCAGGATATACTTTTCTTCACACACACACACACACACACACACACACACACACAAAGAAGACATTTAGCACTTTCCCAAAATAGGTTCTACACATTCTCTCTACTAATCCCAATGTCATGCTATTCCAGTTTATCACTAGAATGTATAGGTTACTATTGTGTCGTATTTGAGTTTGCAATAGAATGTAATAAATCTTAATCGACATGCTTCTTCAAACCCGTTGCAACTGTGTCTGCAATACCTAGACAGAGTAGGCAAAGAAAAACATAATTAAAGAGGCGGCTGAAGAACGAAACATTGTGGGCAAGCCTGGTCATGGTTTCCTGGATAAATGAACAGGTAACAATTGTCCCATATTGCATGCAGAGCAGAGCAGTCAGTAAAGTCAAAGTAAATTAAGTTTTAGAAAGCTGCTCAAACTCAACTACAACATGGAAGTCAGTGGTAACCTAATGTGCAACTAAATGCCATTAAACAGTTGGTGTTGTTTGTAATCAATTCTGACTCTTTATTTATACATATAAGAAAGAAAAAAAAAAGAAAATAAGAAATCACAAACGCAGGATGCAGGGTAATATATAACAAATTCATTCAATAGATGTAATAAAAGTTACTATTAGGACTAACTAACCGTGAGTCACCATGCTGAAACACACACGTTTGTATATTGGGCCAGCGGACCACACAGGAAGAAGCTAAATGTTAGCAGGGAAGCAAGATCCTGCAGAAATAGCCACCACCCCTTAAACAGTGCTCTCTTTTGAAAGATTCCAAGATAGAGGTTTGTTTGTCAAACTATTGTTCTGTTCCCTATAGGGGACTCTATTGTTCCTTAAGCAGTGTTCCCTAAAATGTTCATCCAAAACTCCTGAGGGGACACTTCTAAAAGAAGACACCACACCTATGTATCCAAGATATCTAGGTTATCTTTGCATTAGAGTATTAAAGTATTTTAATAAAATAAAATAAAAGTAAACTATGCTTGGGTAATGTATTACCTTTGGCATTAGCAAGTAGCCTGGTATAACCTGGTATGGGCAGGCTCTATTGGGAAGTGTTCGCAGTTGTTGCCTCCTACTGGGTGACGTGGGCGTAGACCTCTGGTTAACATTGAAACTTTGAAACAGCATTTACCATTCGGTTTTGATCACCTCATCTAGCTCCATTTGGAAACACGCTTGACTCCAACGTCATCTCACTACCCCTCCCTGATTGGGCCATCAGCAGTGTGGCTGTGAAAACGCTAATGTGAACAGAGTTTCCAGACTATTATCTCAGCTAAATATATTGAGCTGAGAGCCATAGTCGGGCAGAGCCAGGCTAATTAGTAAATGGCAAGCATTCCTAATCCAACATCTCACTTTGTTCTTCCGGGGTACTGTATGTGTAGCCTTTGCTTTGACTTTATAAAATAATGTGCATAATGTCCTTCTCACTCTGATTTGTCAAAACATTTGCATTATGATGTTAATCCATTTGTCCATAGCACAAAAAATAGTATCCTAGTTAAAATGTACCCTAGTAATATTTAAGATCAGAGGCCATATTTACAGACTTGGGTTGAGCTGTGATTCCCTAATCCTGTTGGGCTATGACATGTTACAGTGCAATGGTTTTCAGCAGAAGCAGGGGCTCCAATGATGGAAACACATTCACTGCCCACTTTCCACCTTTGCCTGCTACAGCTTCAGTCTGACTAGTTACTCAGAAACAAAACAAAAAAAAAATAAAATCAAAAGAAAGGGATACAATTTCTCCACTATTTTCAAAACAATACATATTTAAAGGCAGGATTCATTATTCTTGAGAATGCTTGCTAACTTCGAGCTCAAATCAAAACACTATCCCTACGCAGCGCCACCTCACATTTGAAATGCATTGTGATGCAAAGCGTACAGTAGTAGGCTACGGCTTTGTTGTGAGCGGTGTTCGCTACTTTGTTTGTCTTCCTATTTACAGAGCCAGGGCTGTGTAGAAGTACCGGATTACTTTTTCAACACAGAGTAAGTAAACTAGCGCGAGGAGATTTGATGAATTTGACAAAAAGTTTATTATCTTACAAATAGCTTGCAATATACTTTTAATACAATAGTAAATATTGAAGATATTTTTACATGTAATTGTTATTTTAATTGCTCTCCTGGAAAGACCATCCTTATTGTTCAAGCTCCAGGATTTGTTCTGCTCTACAAATCAGTCTGGATTGGAAACACTCCATTCAAAGTCATTTGTGATAAAGGTGACAGATGCAAATCAAATCACTAGCAGGCCAACCAATCAGAGCAAGAAGCATGTGGTGACACTTTTTCCAAACACAGGCACTTAATTGCTGCCGGACTCAGCACCGACCCACTAGGACTGGTGGTTCTCTATTGGGGGCGCAAATTGAACGTTCCCAGCCTCATGTTTAAAGCAGAGGAAATCATAGAGGCAGAACTTGCAAAATCAGAATGATTTAACCATATCCACAAAACAGATGAATCATTTGGAAAGGATTGTTGCATTAAATCATGACCGCAAATAAATTGCTTGCGCACACATTATTTTTCAAGTATAATGTTCCGTAACAGATACAAATAGGCCGACAGGCTTATACCTGCACTGGAGGCAAGGCACCCTTTTAACACAACACTGCACCTGATCAGATAGGAAGATAGCAGAAATGCTTTTTTCCGGCCTGAATTCCATGGTCTCTTTCTTCCACTGGAGACTCTATATGCAGCCATTGGATCGTGGAAAGGCAATAAATGTAGTAGACAACTTGCTTACAGTATCTGACAAACGGACACAAATCAGTTCAATGAGTAACAACAGTCAGAGGTTACTTATTCCATGCAGTGTTCCTGCTGGATGTATAAATATAAACATGATATATCTGCTTCATCAAAGTCAGCGCCACATGCCTGCAACAAGTCGTATTACAAGGTGCGACTGTAAGCTACACTTGTTGTCAAATTCAGCGAATCTCTCCTCACTGGCTGCGCTTTCTGTGTGCGCGCTGAGCTTCTGAGGGACAGTTATATGGCATTGAAGAGAGATGTGCATTTGTTTTGATGAATTCAAATATCAAGTTTTTCTCCAGCATAGCTTGCTCTACCTTTAAGCAGAAATGTTTGTGTCTATGCAAACAACAGTCTTTTGGTTGATAAAAAAAGCAAGCTTTACACACACACACACACACACACATACAGGTGAATCTTGGTTTAATAATAAGACTGCCAAAGGGCTGTGTTTAATCCTAGCGACATGCTGTGATTGTCTGTTGTGTCTGCTGTGGGCCATACATCTCACTGCTCCACTAAGATATCAGTGCCTCATGATACGCTTCTACAGAGGGGCTATTGTCCACCAGTGAAACAGAAATCCTCCAGCTCACCAACAGAGCTCTCTGCCACTCAGACGTAGTCTAGTTTATCATGGCTGGGAGGGAGGGGGAAGTGAAATATCCTCGCCCACCTCAGTGGCCACAGCCCAGAAGCAATATGTCCAACAATGGCTCTAGCAGATGGATGTCTGGGAAGGTCATCATAGGTAGATCCTGCCCTAATGCAGCATGAGACAGACAGCGACAGCACCCCCTTAACTTTAAAAAGTAGAGTCTAGGATTACACAGGAGCGTAACCTGTATTTCACTACCAACACTGATATTGTCCCAGTCCCAGAGAGTGGGCCTTAATGAGAAGAAAAGAAGCAGCATTTGAAATCTGATGGATGGGAATGAAATAGGGGACTGATGGAAAGATGTTATCTTTCAGTTCTTCAGTTCATCATAATAGAGTATGAATAGCTTTTACATTGTGCTTACTTTATAATCAACTCAGGAAGGACCAGTAATAATACAGCTGTATAGGCAATATTGGTTGTAATACAATATGGTATTGTATTATTAATTAGTCAGTACAATGCTCTGACCACATGCACATATTTTATTACATGGCTTAAACACTAGAGATGAAAAGATTAGGATATTCGCCTTTATTTAAATACGTTTCTCAGTGGAATCTTTGCCAGGTTAAGTCTTTAATCTGTTTCAATAAAACTGTGTGTGCAATACGTACGTAAGGCCTATATAATGTGCAGGTCAGTCACTAGTTTTGGAAGATGGGAACGCCATATAGGCTGTATGATTAAAAAAAAACATTATTTTAATCTCACTCTGTGGAAAACTAGAATAATTAATTAACTCTGATAAAGCATATTGATATAAGCCTCATAGACTGGCCTGGCAGGATTAAGGATTTAGCCAGTAACATGGTCTTGTGATTAGTTTGATCTGTCACAGGTTATCTAGTACTGTAGCTCAGGGAATGTGTCCCTCATACACATCACTGTTCTTTGACAGACAGCCTCAACTTGGGACAAATGTGAAGCAATGTATACTAGTGGACATTCAAAAGATGAGACACTGAAAAGGTCAAATGTGAAGCAATGTATACTAGTGGACGTTCAAAAGATGAGACACTGAAAAGGTCAAATGTGAAGCAATGTATACTAGTGGACGTTCAAAAGATGAGACACTGAAAAGGTCAAATGTGAAGCAATGTATACTAGTGGACGTTCAAAAGATGAGACATTGAAAATGTCAAATGTGAAGCAATGTATACTAGTGGACATTCAAAATTATGAACATAAATACCAGAGAACAGCACAGCCCAAAGGTCACTGAGAGAAGGCTCTGGATCTCCATCGTCTCAATTTCAAATCCAATTCAACAAATAAATGGTTATTACTTTACCAAGGCTGCTGGAAGGACAATGTCTTCTTTCTAGATCTTTCTAGGACTTTCTTTATATAATAGCATTTTATAAAATGCACAAAAGTAATGTAGGGATTCAGTTTGCAAAAATTACATGATACAAATCATTTTGCGTATGAGACATAGAACCAGAAACACACATAAGCAGAGATAAAAAGACACTTTAGCCCCTGGCCAAAACCAGAAACAAATATACAAACGAAACTGAATATGAGCAAACAAAACAATTATAAACAATGGGCCTAGTAACAGTTATGTTATTTTAGATTAGAAGTGATTTTACATTCTTAAAATGGATTATGTTTCATGTGTGTGTGCCGTATTGTCTTGTTTTACAGCCCAGACCTATTTGGGAGTGCTGTCTTTTCCACTCACAAACACAATTTGTTATGTTTCCCTGAACACCAGCGGTAGACAGAACTTGCATATTTGCACTTGTTAACTCTGCAGAACACTGGGACAAGCGGGGAGCGGCGCTCATGTCTACTTACAGTAGGAACCAACAGTTTGCAGTAAATAAGGATAACTGATGGAGGGAGGACCTGAAGGTCACAAGGGGTTTAAGAGGTTCCCTTGGTCACTCTCACTCCAAACACCTGCCTCACCGTTGTCTTTTACTTTTTCACTCTAGTCTAATTTCACAATAAGTCGCATCCATCCAACAGTCTCCTCAACACACAGAGTATAAACACTCCAAACATTACGGCTAGAAAAACAGGTCATCACTTTTCAGGAATGCTGAGCATGTTTGTAAAAGTATCAAGAAGAGGCAGTCAAAATAGCGCTGCTTTTATAAGGAAAATACTTCAACGACCTTTACATCAAGGACAGCAGTGGATGAGTATGAAGATGGGTGCTGCTCATGCTCACCCTGAAGGTAATGACATAAATGTGCACACAAACTATTACGTTAGCATTTACATGTAATGACATATTTTAAAGCATAAACGTGCACAGCTGAATAAAATACAGTAGGCTGTACAATATCTTCAATCACTTTGAGGTCCAAAGTACAAGGAGAAGTTAACTAAATAAACATAAACTGTATGTGAACGCGTGTGTGCGTGTGTGTGTCCCAATATCAATATATGTTAATGCACCACTGCTTTGTTTTAAATGAAATCACGTTATCTACTTAGGCTACAATATGCTCATACACATACAGCAGAATAACAACTGATTTATAAAAACGTGCACACACCGTGAACACACACCTCTCACGGTAGCATCGGGAATCTAGTGCGACTTTGTTCGTCAACACGGGATGACAGGAATTCGAGATGGATTCAGCCCCATCCTTCCCCTCATCGTATTTTTTAAATATATATGACTGTAATGTAACTTATTATTAATGTCATGAGCGCAATTAATGTTTATTCATGTTTTACGTATGTGTGTGTGTGTGTGTGCGAGTGTGTGTGCCAAGTCACAGCCAGTGAAACTGAAGGCTCTGAGAACTTTTTCAAGTAGGCTACCACACTGGATCAGGTTTCTATGTACGCCTGCAGCAAAACTGGCGTTAATATTTCATGATTTCATTGGATAATGTTAGGCAAACATATCCCTCTTCCTTCGGCCTCGCGAAAGTTTCTTACCTTTCTTTTCCGGCAGATCACACCAGCCCATAGAAAGCAAAGAGGTGAGAGTCATCAAGATTTTAAATTGGGTTTCCATTGTTTTTTAAAAGCCTTTCGCTATGCTATAATCAATTAAAATTGATCACTCCATTCTAAAAAAAAACGACGTTTATCCAATACGCTTAATCTGTAACTCTGCGTTCTCTCCGTATAATGTAAACGACTTTACTTTCCTGAAAACTTAAACTTTGACAGCTCCACCTCTCTCGTATCCTCAACAGTACTAGGAGCATAGTGAACGCAGGAGAAAGCATTAGATGCCGTGACGTCATCAAAAGGGAGGATTTTATGTATTTCAGAAGATTTCTCAGTGGGATGGTCAGAATGTTAATAAACGTATAGGAAAGTTCTCAAGAAAGAAAGAAAGAAACAAACAAATAAACAAACAAACAAAAACAAACAAAGAATTATAATTAATTACAGAAAGAATAACGCCTTTCCATCTACATAGGCCTACACCTACAGTTTTTTCGGCTATTCACCACTCACACAAACAAAGGTTATTCAGTAACTTGATCAAAATTGCCGTTAGACTGGTTAAAAAATATTGTATATGCTAAAGACTACCATGTGTTTATTTTATGGGATCTAACCCTCTTTATGTTGATATAAAATCTAATTATCATGTGCATCTTTACTTGGGCACGTACACACAAGCACACATGGACGCACGCACACACACACACACACACACTGTCAATGTCACATGGGTTTAATGGATATAATGTGAGGGCTTGATTGAGTGTCACTCTGATTATTGCAGTCAAGTCGGAAGTCGCTCTTTTCAAATGTGTCTGTTGTTGTGCACAGATCAGACTGTATGGGGACAGGAGTGATGGAAAACATTCTTCACACAGTGTTTTATTTCATTAATGCTGCTTAATGGCTCAGCAAATGGCATTTGTTTGTGCTGTCCGAGGGCGGGCTGATTGTGTTGGCTGAAATTAGGACCATTCTCTTGGCTGAGAAATGACTAATGTGAGTGTAATATTTCACATACTGTGAGTGAGCTTTATACTTTCTAGCTAGATTGTTTGTGCTACCAGATTATTGCAAAAGTGAATGTACCACTTGTTTTAATACATGTATTTGCATTTATAATATAACGTGTGTCTTCACTGACTCAACCTTTCTCAAACTAGCATGTTTTAATTCTGTTCTGTGATTTATCAGCCACTGTGTTATAGTACCTGACAGCAGATAGTAACAATGGTAGTATTATAAAGTTAACTATTACCCAGTGTCAACTACACGTGTCTCATTAAAAAATCACAGTGTTTATAGATTAATGTTTAGAGACACTAAACAAATGATTAATGGCCCCTTATCCCTAAGTCCTGTAAGTAACTGCCTTGCCAGGGGGAAAAAAACTTTTACACGCTAAGTTATTTATAGAGCACTTATCAAAACAAAGTTGCAAAGTGCTTTACACCAAGGTTCCAGCACATAATATTGTCCTCCTGGCGGTGTATCAGGACAGGGCCGTTTGCATTCAGCCATCCTGCAGATTTACAGGCAGCACCACAGCTTTCTGCCAGCCCAGCACAAACAATATGTACGCAGTAACATGTTTACAAAATGAAGGCCTTGGGCAGATCACTTTTTAAGGTCTACTGGTGGATTAAGTACACACGCTCCCGGCATTGCTGTGGTTACTGTTTTGTAATTCTTTTACACCAGACAGGAATAATATTTCCACCTCTGTCATAACACGTGGTGGCATCTTCTTGTCCAAACAGAATGTGCTTTGTTTCTCTAAAAGCCGAACAACCATAATATGCCTATCAAAATGATGCCGGTCGATTAACTTATGTTTAAAAGAGGTCAATTAAGTGACTCGGTGAAGCAGAAATGTTTTGCCAAGAGAGATTCTGTACCTTCCTTGCCCCACGGACCCATGTGCTGAGAGACAAGCTGAGAGACAAAGCAGCGATAGAGCATTGCTTCTCAAACCTTTTTGCATTCATTATTTTCCACAATAATATTTTACCATGGATAGGTTATTTTCCTCTATAGAAGAAATTAATATTTATATACACTTTGATGTCAAAATATTGTAGTTGTTAAATTGCTACAAGTTTCACAAAAATACTACTATACTGGATGACTCCTGAGCACACAGATCACATTTCAACAATTTAAAAGTAAATAGAAATGTCAGGAGGATTGATTTGATAATGCTTTCATAAATAAATATAGTATATAAGTGTTACCTCTCCTAGAGTAGTACACGCCCAACAAATACCCCCCTCCCTCCCACACAAACACGCTCCCTATCATGCCTCCAGTATTGGCAGGATCGAGGGAGCGTTGTACAGTACAAGGCAGAGATGGGGACAGACAGTATGTGGTAAACACCATATGTCATTACACTGGTTCTGTGTTACTCTAGGCACAGCATCTGCTTCAAGACCCACACCACACAGCAGGCACCAGGAGGTCAGCCCGCTGCAGCCTGGCTGCAACCGTGCGTTAAGGTGGAGCTGAGAGACAAATGCATCGTGTGGAAATATGACACTCACAGTATAGGCAAAAACATGTACAGTGTGGAAGACATAACAGTTACATTGTTCATGTGAATTATTCCATGTTCTCTTGCAGTTTTATTTCTGCAAAACAATTGCGCCATTTTATCCAGTTGTCGTGGTTGTCATTCTTATTTCAGAGAAAATATGACTTATACTGTATTTTCTAACCTGTGAAATGACATTTGTAATGATATAGGGAAGGCCTCAGGGGTGTCGAGCCACCAGTCAAGGTCACGACTCATACAGCATTTGAATGGACACATAGTGTTAATTCTAAAAGTCAAATATAACAATATGTTTAATTATTCTCAGCACCTCTAAAACAATCTATTATTTCCTTTAAGCTTCCTTCCTTCCTCTGTTTCTTTCTTCCATTCTTTCTTTATCTCTTCCATTCTTTCTAAAAGGTTGAGCTTTTCCCCTTTTGTTAGCCAGTCTTACAGTTGCACAATCACTTTGTATGAGCAGAGGATTAGTGGCACAGAGGAGTGACACTGGTTTCTCGTTTTGCGGTTATATGAGCTTCATTGGCGATTCTTTGTTTGTGCACTGCTAACATTTGATCAACAACATTTATGTGATACATATCTGAATCACCTAGTTCATGTCATGTTCATGGTTTATTAATATTGTGCATTTAGGATATGCACCTTTATCCTAGTGCAATGTCTGGTAAAGATAGATATTACAAGATGATGTCTATATCCTTTTGATACAACAAATGCAAACACACACACAGAGATGTTTCTGTTGCAAAAGACAGCATGATTAAACTTGTGCTCATCCTTATAGCGCTGTGCTTTACCATTTCCTGGCTGGGCCAATCTTCACCTGCCACAGCATGTGGTCTCCATGGCAGCCCAGTGAGTTACACAGTAAACACCTCAAAGTAAATGAATGAACCTGTTTTAATCCAATAGGAATCCATACCAGCCACATCCTGTTTGAGACCATGGAACACCCCATTACCTGTGGGATCATATATTCATTACTTCAGAGTTGGTCTTTAACATTGAACTAAATAGAACAATAGGCTATTTATTATATATTTTTAAACCTCATACATAATCTCCTACAGCCTTCATATAACAGTCACTGATTTGGAGCTTTGAACACCAATGTATCCTTACTAATAATGTAGTAATAATAATAGTTAGCTTATCATCAGTTATTGGCTAGTCAAATATTCCTTGTCATAATGGGCACGGATGTTAATTGTCTTGTTTGTCAGCTACAGATGCATGCGTGTTGTTGAACAGTGATCTGTTGCCTGTTTCTTTTATTGAATACTGCCCTCTTGTGGTAAATGTACGACAACAATTACAGTAAATGAATAAATCTTTCAGGTCTACTGTACTTCATTCATAATGCTAATGATATGCAGGCTAGCGTCTTACTGTATGTTTATAGGCTATTCACGCACTCTGCCAGAGGCATCAGGAACTGTTGGTCGTGGTTCTTCAATCACATATATAATTTAGGCCTATATCTTATGTCGCAGTGATTTTGCTTTCAATCGTGCTTCCATGTCCGGAGCATGGTGTGTGTGGAAGGTGGATTGAGGCAACATAGAGCCGACCTATCGCCCAAGTAATCGTTAATAAAATAGCATCTGGGCTACAGCCTATCCCTGATTAGGTATAGCCTTAAATATGGCCTATATTCCAGTTGCTTAGCTGTTTACAGTTTACAGTGTATAGTAACACAGCTGTATGCTGTAGCTGTATGTTTCTTCATGCATTGTTGTGTGGTAGGCCACAAGACTATTGTGTTTGTCCAAAAAATGTATTATGAATTATTATGAAATGTGCATCATCCTTGTGGTTTTAATTTAATAATAGACCAAGCTTGGCACTGACGAAGGTTTGCGCGACAATCTGCAATGCCTCATCTCATCTCACACGCATTCTATGTGGCAGCGCTCATTATGATACTGCCGAGAAGCGCGTGTACGAGAAATCAAAGCGCAGGCGTCGACTCGGGAGTTATCTTGCGCAGACTACTGTACATGTCCATTGATGCTGCTAGATGTAGTCCCCGGTGTAAATAAGAATGGCGAGGGCATTGGTTAGAAAATGATACGTTTTCTCAGCTTGCCGTCGGAGAATCTGTCGTTGGAAATAGGCTATAAAACGTGGATTGTTGTCAGGCGGCTCAGCATTTCCCTTGACAGCTCGCCTGGCTTTCATTTGACACCAAATTAAACGGGCGGGTTCTTTCAATAAACAATTGGGAAAGACGGGTCATTATGACCTTAGCATCCACCAGTAAAATAAAACCACCGGATTGCTTTTACGCAGCAGTTTTCTGCTTGCATTTTTGGCTTTGTGTTTTATGTGCTGTGTCCGGAGAGGAACACCATCCGTTCAGCGTAGAGGTAAGATGAATGGCCTTCATCGCTAATCATATGATCGTGCTCTCTTCTACACATTATGCCTCGGCGTAAAAACAACATCCCCGCACTGCTAACGTTTAATCCTGCCGGTAGGCATACTGCGTTAAGACCCGAACTGTAAAATATATCGTGGTGTTGTAGCTTACGCTTTAACTATAGAACTATATGGTAGTCTACAATGGAAATTGGTGGATGTTCATTTGATGTTATTACACTGCGGACTGTAGTTGACCCCGGCACCGCACCCGCCAATGTGCATTGGCTATAAGAAGCCGGAGAAGCATGTGTTTCAATATGCGATCATTTTGTAGAGACCACCAGGGGAGGCGAATACACAATTGCAGCGCCGAATTGCATAACAGGATTGAATACCTATAGTTTGCCCTCCTCCTCCCGAAATAATTCCAAAGCAGTGGTGGAAACGAGGAATTCACACATCATTCATTAATTTTCCTATTTCATTGATCTTCGTTAAACGAAAGCAACAGCGTGGACTAGGCCTACATATGCAGCCTATGGCAGAGGCAGAACACAGATTGGATAGAGATAGTCGGATTAGCTAACCGGGGATCTCATCGTCCACACTGTGCAATGTGTGTGTGTGTGTGTATGTGTGTGTGTGTGAGTGTGTGTGCGCTCACTGCAGCACCATACTAATCTAAGTGGCTTGGCGTAGCGATGAACCATGGAGACAGATTGAAA
>JAODUH010077270.1:0-12901 GCA_027564835.1 Typhlichthys subterraneus
CTCTCTCTCTCTCTCTCTCTCTCTCTCTCTCTCTCTCTCTCTCTCTCTCTCTCTCTCTCCCTCTCTCTGTCTCTCTCCGTCTCTCTCTCTCTAAATGGTTTTAGACAATAATTGAACCAAAATATTAGGTATGGTAATGTTTAATTAAAGTGCTGTTAAAACTCCCTCTCTCACACGCACACTCACACGCACACACACACGCACGCACACACGCACACACACACACACACACTGACCAAAGCAGTTGAGGCAGCGATGTATGAGCTCATCCAGCCTAGCAGCACTGGGACTGGGGCTGGAGGTGGGATTCTGCAGTGCACGGCTGATGTCCTGGGGATTAGGACATGTGTTGCGTCTCTGCTGGACAACCTTCCTGCTCTTAAGGACCCCAGGACTGTCCACATGAGGTTTCCTGCAAGACACCCACAAACACATGTATGGAATAGGACGACCAGCACTTTATATCCCAATCCTTCTTCAGTCAAATTTAGTCAGTTCGTATGCTTTCTTTAGACTTGATGTATATTTGAGAAAGTGTTTTTGTGATTTTATGCAGCACATCTTATGATGTTCATTTTGTTTTCTACATCAGAGTTCAGTAGAGCTCAGAGATACAGCGCCGAGTTGCATGTCAGCATCTGCAAATGTCAGTTTCAAAGATCTGATAAGCTGTGTTACTGACAGTGTTTCTGTCTCACATGCAAACAGGGCTATGTCACATATCGCTGCAAACCACACAGCTTGATGTTTGCACACACCTTCCTCCATGTGTATAGCCACCGATCTTTACAATGTTCTTCTTTCTAGCATTGACTTTCTAGCATGGTATACAAACACATACTGTAACCATGAGACCTTGTCGTTGATCTTGAATGTATCCATGGGAGCAATAGCAGACAATGTACTAATGCCACGGCACGTGGTCTCAGTGATGACATACTGACAATTTTTGATATTGGAAATACACTGGACAAAACAGCATTGGGAAACGTGTTGCATGGTGTGGTCTGTCTTGAATACTAGTGTGATGACATTACTAGGAAACACTGAGTTCAGAGAACTAGTGGCAAGTTCCCTGAATGACCAGACCTACATCCCCTTCTCAAAACCTTCACTTTGTCTGTGCGGCTTTTTTCAGACAAATTATGAACACGGAGACCAGTTCCCACACTATTTCAATAGTGACGTGGCTAAATGCCTTAATGCCACTGTGTTAATAACAACCAGCCATGAATACTACTAAATACTACTATATACGAATATCAACAATAATTACTTAATTCATGGCATGTCGAGAAATGTTTCACAATTATGCCAGGAAAGACACAAAGATACATGGTTGCACAAGACAGGACAGTGACAAAAACAAACACGCCCACATAGACGACAGTGGAAATATGAGCCCTGGTGGACACATAAATGGCAAAATAAATATCTCTAATTCAACCTCGATACATAGTTCATATACACTGCTTTACCACACACCCAGGTATGTTGCCTGCTTCATGTGTAAGTCCACCTTTAAACCTGTGCTGTGTGTTCTCACACTAAAGTTACATTCACAATGCCTGTAGTTCACGCACATGTGGAGAGAAGGACATGTTTGGATGCAATATCCCCTCACCTATTCCCCTGCACCTTGTCATGGTCTCATTACACTGGCTGGTTACTAAGACACTATTTCCCTTAGTGTGGTGCCAGTTGGACAAGTTGGGCATGCTGGATCTATGAGTTAAGGACACTGTCAAGGTGACGGGATCATGGGATGGATTTTCTCTGGAAGTCTTCACTGGCCTGTGCCACCAGGACCCCCAGTACCTAACACCTTGAAATGCATTGTGAAGCGAAGCAAAGCGTAGTGCATACTATGGCTTTGATGATACGTGTGTTCACCACATTGTTTATGTTGCTATTTACGGAGCCAGGGCTGTGTAGAAGTATCAAATTATTTTTTCAACCCGCACAGAGAACGGTAAGCTAGCGATATGCGAGGAGATATTTGTTGAATTTGATAAAAAAATGTATTAGTTTACCTTTAGCTTGCAATAACTGACTATACCTTTAATTAATGTGTGTAAATGTGTCATTTTGGGCCACCTGGGGAACAGTTGAGCAAAAACAAATCCCCTCACAACACGTACAGTAGGCCTATAACATACTTTCAGAGTGAATAGCGGCTAAATGTTTTTGCACCTCAGGTGCATAGTAAAATGTCACATAATCAGAAAGTTGCTTAATGCATAATCTTTTGCACGTAATTAGACAAACTTTTAATTTGATATAACCCAACTAAATTAAGTACAATCTGTAATACACAATTTACATATGCATTTCTGTAGGCATCTAGGTTTTATATTTGACCCTATTTCCTGAGAGTAATAACAGTTGAGGAATCTTGAAGACACTACATGTAGAGTTGTATGCTATTCAAATAAACTGATATAATATTTTTAAGTGAATAATACCTACACGGGGCCACAGGCTATTACAAGAGTGTGAAAGAGGGAAATGTCAGTTATGTTATGACGTCTGTAAGGGAATTTCCCAAGCCATGGACATGTAGCCTAATTACAGTTAAGCAAAACACATGTACTATTGAGACTTGTAAACAGTAAAAATGTGTATCAGTGCTATGCAAATTCACATACAATAGGTCCTAGTGTCCATGTACAGCATTTGCATTCCCTCAGACAAGCAAACCTGACGACAAACCTCCTCTATATTTACTAAACAGGCATTTGCAATAGGAATGCATACCCCCCCCATAACCCTCAGTTTACTGAAGACACTGTCAGTGACCAGAGGGAGGCTCCATCATATCACGTTGGCCTGTGTAATAAACGAAGGGTTTGCTTCAGAAACAGCCCTAGCACCTACTTTAACTGTCCCCCTTCTTTACTCTCCCTTCCCTCATCCTTGCTCTATTCATGCCATTCAGAAAGCACTTTTCCTTTGGAATCCACCCTCTCCCCCCTTCCTTCTCATCCATGTCACGGCTCCTGGCTGGAAATACAGCAACTCTCTCTTTCTCTCTCTCTCTCTCTCTCTCTCTCTCTCTCTCTCACACACACACACACACACACACACTGGTCGTGGGGGATATGCAAATTCCTCTCTTTCTTCCCTTAATTGATTAATTGAAGCCAGGGGCCTTTGAAGGCCTTGTTTGTGTGCTGCTCTTTCTCTGTGTGCTCGCTCTCACAACCTGCGTGGCTCTTGCCCCCCTCTGCATCATGGGATACGTCTATTGAGGTGAGCCATTCAGCACTAAGTGACTGTACCCACCGCTGTAGAAGTCACATCAAGTTATTATTAACAAAACAAACAAAAACACACAAAAAAACAAGTCCCAATGGAAACTCTTCAGCAGCTTTGTGTCAAACACAATCAGCCTAATAGTGTATGCCTCAATAGACTTAATCATATATATGTAACCTACAACACACGCACGCACACTCAGTCATAGCTATACACGCACGCACGCACGCAAGCACACACACACACCGTTGACAGCTATGATATCATCATTATCAAATCTATTCTAAGGTATTGTATTAGACACATTGACACAAGCTCCCACACTCCCTGTTAAGCTTCTAATTACATTAGCATAATATTAATCCTCTTGAATCATTTATCATATGGATTGTCTTCATAAAATGAGGTAGATTTCTCTAATGGCCATCCACGTAGAACCTCTGTTGTCTAGAGTGTGTTCAGCGTTATCCCTTAACACATACAGCTATGAGTCAATTCTGACTTACGGCCTGATGTAATATAAGCAAATGAGGGGATGTCCACCATTATAGGAACTACGGAATTTAGACTTAAAACTTTGATATCATACGAATGCTACCCACACAGGCACTTTGGCTTCCAGAGAATTTGATAAGACTCAAATTGAAATTATGAAAATATTTCAATTAAAAGGTGTATTGAAAGGCAACACCAAATAGTCACACAGCTCCCTGTTACGTATGGGCTCACATGTTTATAGTAGACACAAATAACTTGAGAAGGTAACACACAGTGTTTTTCACACTGTGTAAGTATAGACACATATATGCATAAACCGTTTGCACCTAACCTTTAGATGCATTTTGCTTCAAACAATGAGTGATAAAGGTTCAACAGGTTTGTAACAATTGTACGTTTCACTCTGACTAAACAACATAACTACATGCACTCCATTTTCAGCTTCTCTAGAAACATGACAAAAACCACACTGCGTCTGATAACCTCAAGGTTCACACTACACCACTGCAATCCACGCTTGCTGAGCTCTGTAGTTCACAGTGCAAATATTGAGGGCACCTGCTAAGACTAAAACAGCAGGCTGGATCTCTCTGCAGAACGCATATCTGTGCGACCTCTTTTTACAGGAGTGGTCGCCAAGGTTTTGACCCCTGACACCAACCAGAAGTTGTTGCTGTCAACATACCAGCATCAAAATAAAAGCTATACTTCCACTGAAAATATATGCACGTTCTATATTACAAAATAATATATCTTCAAATCCTGTTGTGATCTTGCTAAAACATGCTGCGGCCCTCCCTCCGGGGTCACCCCCCCCCCCCCCCGCCTCCCCCCTCCCACAGTCAAACCACCCACCCACCCACACATACACTTTTCCCATCCAGCGCTACAGTGAGCTATACAGTAGCCTACCTCTTGGTCTTGTTCATTGCAGAAGTTCTCTCCCGGTCACTCCTCCTCCAGTGCTGAGCCGCGTTGACATGTGGATGTGTCCCTAGTGCCTCATGATGCCTCCTCCTCTGTGTTTATGTGGCCCGAGCAGAGAGAGACGGCAGTCGTACGGCGGCTGCAGAGGCTACGGGGGGGGTGGGGGGATGGGGGGGGGGGGTGAGCGATGATGGCAAATCACCCACCACGCTCCACACCACCAAGGGCCTGGTCCTGTCAGCGTCTCTGTGTGTGTGTCTGTGTGCGTATAACCCCGAAGAAAGCACCCAAACACGCCGAACCACAGACAATTTAAATCTTCAAGTACTACAAAAGTTGTGTTCGAGTGTCAGCCCTCCCCTAACGTAAACAGGTCCGCCTCACTGGAGGAACTGGCTCTGACAGATAGGGGAACTCGCATCGGTATCGTGTGTGTGGGCAAGGGGGAGGGGAGAGGAGCGAGAAACGAACACTGAACCTAGATGAAGTGGCCCACCAATAGAGGAAGGGAGGGGAGCTAGACACATTGTGATGAGCAATCAACTGAGCCTCAGGAAACAACATCTGTGGTGGCTCTTTTTTTTTTTTGTAGAGATTTACAGAAATTAGGCCACACCTTTGTTTATCTAATATGTCTAAATGTATTATCTGTCAACCTGTATGCAATTCCCTAAAAATCCCCAGAATACCTCTTCTGTCCCTTGAGTGTTCCGCTGTCCTTCTTTCTCTTTTTTATTTATTTATATATATATATACCCCTGTCATTTCTCCGTCTATGTCTCAAGGCACCACGTGGCCACACAGGGAGGTACTGTTTGTGCCTTTGAATGAAACTGTGCAGCTGGACACGGGACTCAAAGGCATCCTTGTTTTGAACACACCAGGAGGAAGAGGACTCGTACGGGGGACATTAATGTCCTTGAGCCCGCAGAGGTGCTTGCTTTCTCGGGGAATTGTGCGTGGGCGTCAGTAAACGATATAGCATTGAAAGACACGGAGGATGCATGGGCCAGTGGGTCCAACGCTCCTGCATGCTAAGTCGGCCTAACCATGGGGTTGACACCTTAAACAGATTTGCATTGGAAAGGAGTTTTGGAAATCTGTTGAAATGCTATGCAATACTGAAAACCACTAACCACAAAATATGTAACGTTTCGCCTACCAGTACCACCTCATCTCAAAATGCTTCAGCTTTTAGCATTAGAAATTAGTTCTGAGAATGCTTCAAATGCTTTATTGCGACACTGACCACAAATGTGCCAAAACCACCACATGATCAATCAAAATTAATAGCCTATTAGCCTAATGCAATTGCAGTTGTCTTTTCCAATCAGGAGTGGAGGTCAACATGCATGAACACGTTATGTATTTATGCACGTTGACCTCCACTGTTGAAATGGTCACTAGCTGCAAAGTATAAAACTAATGCATTTTATGATATATTGTTATCATTTTACACAGTAGCCTACTGTACAAGTCCTGAGTTGTTGCAAACACTTCCTTATTTTCTACTGTGTTTTTGTGTGTACATAAAACAATTAGACACACGACTACTGTATTTAAACCCCTATATAACGGTGCCCCCTTGAGGTTTGCCAATAAAACTGCAGAGCAGGAACGGGCAATCCAGGACTCTGAAATCCTGAACTCATACTCCCAGCATTCAAACTAGTTCAGTTTCGTGGCGTTCGGTTTTGTCCCGCCCTCCACTCTCCCTTCTGGAGGAGAGAAGTAGGCTACCCCAGCAGCAACTCAAATCAGTGCATCCACCCTCATACACTATCAGATGCCGTTGTGATGGGGAGCATGTTGAAAGATGACAGATGGAGATTCAGGAGGTAAGGTTGTGCAGGGTGTAGGCCTACGCGCTATTTGGGTATTGCTTTACTGCAGTATCTGTAATATTTGAGAGACAGTGAGGCTTGTCGGTTTAGAGCGACATAGCAGCCTACGCCGCCTATGGGATGATAAGGTTGGCTAGCCTTATTAGACTTCACTATTAGAGCAACAGATGCCCATGGCCTTGCTTTGGTGATTTATCGTAGTCTAACTGTGTTTTTCTCTGTCTTGCTAATGCGTATTTTGGCGACACGTTATCAGACATCGTAGGCTGGGGTACCTTATGTAATGATATCAGACACGTAATATCGTATGATTGTAGACTAAACTAAAGCAGGTGTTTAGTTTAGGGTAGTAGACTTGAGTAGAGTTAGCTACCGTATAGCCCAGCCGCGGGCATCTCTCCGATCCAGCCACCCCATGCGCATTACCCACACGCACAAGCAAGCGACAATACTGTAGTAGACCTACACACCTAATCTTAGCCTACTAGACACGTGCAGTCACGGGATGCAGGTTGTGCTATACACACTCACGGTATTAGCCTACTGACCATCAAACTCACTACGGTTACATATAGTTCATGTTTTTTCTTCTTTTCCTGTTTATGAGAGCAGCATAACATCCATTCTTTGTCCATATCTGGCGTATCAGGTTAGATAAGGTTGGTATTGATTGTGCAGTAGACGTGGCATATGTGAACACTGCATAATAATATGATATTGATAATCTCAATATAGATATCATTCAATTTTTGTGCATTAAAGTTTGCTAAACATAGAGTTTGACGAGCAGCATTATATACAAAGCATCCCTAATATAGGACATGGATCCCCCTGAACATTTTGGGACAGAATCACACAATGCCATCTAATATGCCGTCAAAATGAAATGGCACAATTTACAGTTAATACAGTTAATAAGAGAGTGTGTATGTGCGTGTGCGTGTGCGTTTGCGTGTGCGTGTGTGTGTGTGTGTGTGTCAATGTGCAGTCCAAAAAGACTGTTAAGAGTCTTCTCCCCATTCCTTTAATAGCCTGTCAGACATGTGGGGGGTGGGGGGGTGGGGAAGGGTGGGGGTTGTACGTGAAAGCGTGTGGCCCACTTCCAAAGAAGTGTAGTGAGACCCCTGAACACCCCCCCTTCCCTCCCGGGGTTTGGAGATATGGGGGTAGGAGAGGTTGGTTGAAAGGGGGGGGGGGGGGGCGCCTGGCTTTCTGTCACTCTCTCTCATGCCGTCCTCCTCCAGCTCACCCACTTGCCAACACTGAGCGAGGGCGAGAGAGGTAGACAGAGGTAGACAGAGGTAGACATAGAGAGAGAGAGAGAGAGAGAGAGAGAGAGAGCGGAGGCAGACATAGCGAGCAGACGGTGAGGCGGACGGGGAAGATCGTAGTAACGGTAGAAGAAGAACGCGCGGGCGGCGGCACTGACGAGAGGGATTGTCTTGTTCTCTCCCGAGGAGCAGCGTATAGTCCTCGGTGAAGCAGCATGGCGGAGGGCGCAGAGGGAGAAGAGGAGATTCAGTTCCTGAGGACGGTGAGTGAGAGCTCTTCTTCTCCTCTCGGCTGTTAGCCGGCACTCAGCACACTTAACCCCCCCCCCCCCGCCCTTTAGGCGAGATGGGGTTGTGTGGGGAGACGGGGAGACGGGGGGGTTATGAAGTTACTGATAATGCACTGAAGAAGACGCGGATCATTTGTATCTTAACTGTCATCTTGCACTCATTTCCATGAGGGTGATCGCCTGAGCCAGCGTGAACTCATGGTCCACCGCTGTTCACTTCTTCATCCACCCCCCCCCACCCCCCCATTGTGCCAGATAGGCTCGCTGTCACCTCACCTTCCACAGTTGAGTGGGGGCGTTTCAGACAGCTCCAAGTCGCCGTTCTCCGCGTCGAGTCCTGCTTCTCTTTATAGTTGACTATTTTTGTGGCGCCGCGAATGTGCCGTGACCTGCTTACTAGCTGCACTCTTCAAACCTGGCTTGATTGATTGCTTTGCAGTCTTGTGGTTGAGGTTAGCATAAGAAAACCAGCTCTGGTCTATTCAGTTAACCTATTTTAGATTGATTCAAAAAGATTCTAGCATATGAGTCGCTCTGTGCATTCTGTCTGTGTATGTAGATAGACAGACAGGCTGGTGCATCTGTTAGCATCGTTATCTATTTATACCACAGGAAAGGAGAGCCTTCAGTGAAGGGGTGAGAAGTCAGAAGCACAAGCTAGCCAGAGCCCACATGGGACAGCTGGCCCATGGCTATGTGTCTTCCAGGGAGACTGGCACACTCTCCAGGCCCTTAAAGCTGTCAGGGACGACTGAAATCATGCCTGAAAGCAGCTGACAGACAGCATCAGGATGAAATACATGTGTGTGATGGCTTATGTCAGGTCTATTCAACTCCGGTCCTGGAGGGCCACACCCTACATGTTTTAGATCTGATTCAAATGAACCGGTTGTTATCAGGCTTCTAACAACCATGAATGAGGTGTGTTGGAGCAGGGAGAGATCTAAAACATGCAGGGTGCGGCCCTCCAGGACCGGAGTTGAATAGCCCTGGCTTATGTCTTACAGTGGAGATGATGATCTCATATTATGTATAATACTGTATGATTTCACTATTCAGTCATTTGTACTATGAAACTGCCTCAAATATTAAGTGTTACCCCACAATGCATATGTAATGTGTGGCTACATCCTAACTGTACCACTCCCAGCGGCAGGGATGGTGTTTGTCAAGTAGTATGGGGTTGCTGGTTCAAATGCCATGATGCCCACCCATGCTGAAATTATATGCAACTAAATGGGCTCAGTTACTGTCAGTACTACAGTAGCAAACATTTTGTTAGTCAGCTGTTTTTGCCTTTTGAGGTTTTTCCTGGGTTATGTGAGTCATAATTAAAACTGAATAGTCGTACAGTGAGGGGTCTCTCACCCATACATTTTGTAGGAGCAGGCTACAACAGTAAAACCTTTACTTGTAAAATACTTTGTGAGTATTACTGTTTGCTGCAAATAACACAATTAGCTCAGCAACAATCAACGTCAATCCATTAGGCTATGACATCATACTAGGCCTGGGCGATATGGACCAAAAATAATATCCCGATATATTTAGGTTGAATACCGATACACGATATATATCGGTATTTTCTATAAAGTGGGCTAAATCCTTCAGGCATAGTGAAAAAATTATCTGGAATTATTATTGTATGTTTGCTGCATGATGATGCCTATTTGTAACG
This sequence comes from Typhlichthys subterraneus, assembly GCA_027564835.1. Taxonomy (NCBI): domain Eukaryota; kingdom Metazoa; phylum Chordata; class Actinopteri; order Percopsiformes; family Amblyopsidae; genus Typhlichthys; species Typhlichthys subterraneus. The sequence goes on from JAODUH010077270.1 coordinate 9,767, forward strand.
CAAGGCTGGAAGAGATTAGATACGGATCATTCTGTCAGCACAATCCAGCTGTGACTCTGCCAATAGTCGTTATGCATATTGCTGTATTTGCATAAAAACAAGTTATTACTCACCAGCACTGTTCTGTTATATTATAGGTGTTATTATGTTATTCTAAAATAGTTCAGAGTCAGACCTCTAACTAAATATAGCACTTTGTGATTGCCTCAAATATGTCGGCCTACACTCGGCAAAAGGCTAGTTGACCATAATGGCCTGATGCTGTCCAGTTGCTGTTATACTAAATATTCCCTTCACTGCAATAGCAGAGGTACCAGAGTGCTAGTAGGACAACCACCCCTCCTTCCAACCACGCCACCATTACAATTCGACGGCCAGACTACACAACCTCACTACCGTGCTAGTTAGGCCCTAGACATGAAGGAAGTGTGTACTCTGGCAGGGGTGCCTGCCAAACGAACCCCAAGTTAATTGTGCTGTTGTTGTCTCCACTCTGGGTATCAATACGCTGTGTCATACTGTAGCTTTTTATGACACCCCTTTTGTGGTGTGAGCCATGCTAGTTAGTGTGTTTGAAGGGCTATTCGGGGTCTAGTGTATAACAGCACTTTCTTTTTATAGCTTGCCAGTAGAGCACACACTCTGGAGGGAGAGAGGGGAAGATATCGTGGGAGAGTCTTGTCCTACTTTCTAGCATCCATTGGGATGTGTGTGTGTGTGCGTAGCGTAGATGTGTGTAAGTGCATGGAAGTGTGTGTGCATGTGCATTTATGGCACAGTATATGTGTTTCTCAGGCTGTGCATGTGTTCATTGTGTGTTCACACCTGATGTGGCTAGTGGGTCACTCACAAGGTCACGTGACTAAAGAGCCAATCAGATGTTTTGAAAGTTTATAGCCCACATCCCTAGTAGACCCTATGTGCACCCCGCTGATTATTAATGTCTTTGTTGCTTCCTGTCTAGTGCTATTTAGCCAATCAGGTATGATTAGCTAAATAGCACCACCTCACAAGATGGAGGGTCTCATTATTTAAGTCAACAGATGTATGTAGTGATTAATTTGGATAAAGACCCCCCCCTTCCCGACACGCACACACACACACAAACTCATTGTATTTAATGTCTTATGTCCACTGATAGCTTAATGCAGTATTTCAGTGACACTGTGGGCAGGTAATGGCATTAGGTGTTTGTAAAAAGACTGATGGAGCAAATATAATGAAATGTGCACAACAACACCTTTATTTGTGGAATGGAAGTAACTGAATGACACATTTGTAGCACAGACGTTGCATTGTTCGCTCCATTTCCCTCTCCAGTATTTCTCCCTGTAATCCGCACACATGGAGCATCGAGGGAGAACCCAGACAGAGTGAGCCAGAGGAACAGCAGAGAACAGAATGGTCATGAATGTTGAGGAGGTGTTGAGGAGGTGGTGGGGTAGGGTGGACGTGCTAGCAAGGTGCTTAGCCCAGGAGATGAACACATTGACAGCAGGATTACCGATAGCACCTGTTATCCTTGCCTGAGCAACGCTACGCACGTCTCACTGCAGTTTGCACAATGAACAGGTGCTGTGCTCTGCACTTCCCAAGCACGAGGCAGAGAGGGGAAACCCTCAAGAGCCTCTCTCACAAAGCGCTGTCATGGATGTGAAACCTACACCTGTGTGTGGACAATAAGCACTTGTCAAACTGATAACCCTCTGTCAACAGAATAAGGGTGGGTGGGTAGCTGGGGGTGTGTTTTGTTTTTGCATACATCGTTTGTACTACGCTTTTGTATCCTATAATTCATGTTAATTCATGTGTTTGTAATTGGTAAATTCTCTTAATATTATTTATATTTTGAGTGATGTAATATGGACCGGGAAGGTGTTGGTCAGACGTAAGCATGTTTGTTGCATTGGGATGTTCTGTACGTTAATTACATGATACTCTTATTGTTGTTTTAATGCAGTCCAAGAAGTTTGGCCATAACTGCATCATTCTACTAAATGTTGCTGTCTTATGGAGCTTTTCTCTGGCTGTGTAACATTTGTGGTCAAGTAAAGTTACTAAATCAAAATATAAACCTGGCTTACCTTCAAGTTTGTAGACTTATAGTAAGACAGGCAGACAAATGGAAAGGTATGCTTTCAAAGGTTACAATGTATTGTTATTATTTTTAAACACATTGTTTTATTATTTTTGAAAGCAGGCCTAATTATCCTTCTTCCCCCGTAAGTATTATTGTATTTGGTTGGTTGCTGTCTGGGTTTCGAATGATGTTGCTAATGTGCTGCAGTCATCAAACTAAAGTAATCTCTGGGTATATGTTCATGTAAATATTAGAACAAGATGGCGGCCCTAACGTTCCTAAAGATAAAGATACTGTGCATCAGCAGCTGTGTGATTGGACCAGATGCAGCTACTGTTATCAGACTTGGTTGCATGGTGGCAGTTATTAGACTTTACACTGTTGAATCAACGTTGTTTGCTGTTTTCCAAGCATGTCAGTATACCTTAGCTTCAGTATGCTTAGTGGTGTCTCTGGAAGTAAGCCCTTGGAGTATCTGCTGGTCAGCAGAACACAGGGAATGTGAGAGTGACAGGTGCAGCCATCTAAAATAGCAGAGCAGGAGAAGGGGAAGGCCCAGAGTATAAGAGCATAGAGGAAGGAGAGAAAGGTAAAATAACAAACTTTTATAAGTTAGTGCTGCCAGCATGGTCCCAGAGAATCACAAGTCAAGCTAAATATATGTTCAAGATATGCATTTGGTGGCAAATATTAAAGTATATTGCATACATTACAAATGACCCTCATGTAGCATCTGACAGGGTAAAGCAGCTATGGTAGATACTGTTTACAGCTGGGATCTTTCTTAACTTAACGGTATCTTATATACAGTACATAATGTCACCAATTAAAATTCTCCTCTACAACCTTCATTACATATGATGTAACAGTAGCTCAAGGTTTTATCTAAAGTCCAGTTATATTGTCTCTGTACATGTTACCACTTTGTTCTATTATTCAGAAATACAAAGTTTCTTTTCATTGTTATATGGACGACACAGATACCATCCACTGAGACTTGGTGACTGAGTGTTTGTTAGATGGTGCAGAAGTTTAATGAGTCAAATATACCCCCC